>CAUYRH010123775.1:0-162789 GCA_963574655.1 Perodicticus potto
AATGTATTTGTTGAATATATATATATATTCAATTATTTAGAGATAGTTTAATTGCTATAAAAATAGACACAAATAAAATATTGTGAACGCATTACATTTTCTGGAAGTATTTTGTTTATAGTAATTTATAACTTATTTTTATTTATTTCTCACTTAACTGTTAACCTTTCCATCTTTAGGGTAAGTTATGTTACCTTTTTTTCTTGTGGCTTATCACTTTTCTTTCTTAACAGTTTCTCACTTTCCAGAAGCAACTACTTTGGCAAATTCTTGTGATTAGTTTGTCCATTCACTCATTTCTTTAAATGTATGTGATGCATATCTACTCTAAGCCCTGTACTTGACAATGGTAATAATGAGGAAAAAAAACACACACATTAACTTCTCTGAAAAATGTGGTCTCTTTGAGGGAGATAGAGAAGTACATTAATACAGATACCTTTTTAAAATTTATTCATTAGTGCACCAGAATTTGACCACTGGATATTATGATGTGTCAAAAAAACAAAAAACAAAAAAACAAAAAAAAAAAAACAAAACTATAATTTCTAAAGACTGGAAATTCAAAACAAATACAAAAACTAACTATATATTACCATGTTATAGTGTATGAGTGAGTGATAATTGGTATGAAGAACATAAAAAGTAGACAATAAAACTTCAGATTGATCATGATGAAGCAACTGATACTGATCAACACTTCTGACTATAAATAAATATAAAACTGGTCAAAATAGATGAGACGAGTGGGCATTGGTGGTATATTGGTTAGCATAGCTGCCTTTCAAAACACATGAGATGATTATTTTCCAACTTTGAGACAAAGGTGAGACTCAATATTTATGGCTTTCTGCCACAGGGCAGTTTTTACTTTGGCAAGGAAAGGAGGAGCACAAGGAGAAAGAACACAGTGTCACACTCAGATTTTCTTAAAAAGACCAAAGTTGATGGTTATTGATGACTATTTAGGCAACCGGTTATGGTGGTTAGGGTATTGGAGATAAAAGAGAAGCACAGGAGAAAATCTTCAGAAATCAGCATATGGGAGGGGCCTGTGGCTCAGCAAGTAGGGTGCCAGCTCCATATACCAAAGGTGGCGGTTTCAAACCCGGCCCCAGCCGAACTGCCAAAAAAAAAAAAACCCAAAAAACAACAAAAAAAGAAATCTGCATATAGACCTTTTTTGGTTACAGAGGAAAATTTAAAATAGACTTGCAAAGTGTGAGACTCCATAAAGCCTAGAAGAGAACAATTGTTGCAGAGTTGTAAAATCACTGAAAATATGTGAGACCACACAGAACTAGAAGACATAGAAGGCCTGTCATGATATACTGTAGAGACCTTAATGAACACTGGCAAACACCCCAGAAGAAAACACACTTCAAGAAGTAGATTACTAAATCCCTAGAAAATGATTACACTAGAACTCTCCTAACAAAACTTAAAAACACACCGTAAACCCTTCAAAATTATTCACTGTTAAATTACGTGAATGATAGAACACATTTTAGAAGACACTTAGAAGAAACACTAAAATCCAGACTATCGAAATACAAAATCTATAATCTGTTGAATATTATAAAAAATTCACTAGACAGGACTGGACACGGTGGCTCACACTTATAATCCTAGCATTCTGGAAAGTCAAGGTGGGAGGATTGCTTGAAATCAGGAGTTGAAGACCACCCTGAGCAAGACTGAGACCTCATCTCTAGAAATAGCCAGGTGTTGTGGTAGGCACCTGTAGCCCCATCTACTTGAGAGGCTGAGGCAGGAGGACCAGTCGAATGCAGGAGAAGGAGGTTTTAGTGAGCTATGATGAGGCCTCTGCTGTCTAGCCAGGCTGACAGAGAAAGACTCTATCTCAACAACAAGAATGACCACAACAACAAAAACGCAAATTCACTAGAAATGCAAAGAAGTGACCCATTTCAAAAAAGAAAGCCAAAATAATAAAATCGAAGAAGTTTGAATTATCACACTGGACTTTACATAGCTATTATAAATATGTACATAGTTTTAAAAACAAAGTCACATTGAATGAACAGATGTGAAAATGTAGAAATGGAAACTAGAAAAATGACCTAAGAAGAAAATGTGAAACTGAAAGCTCCACTATCTAAAATGAAAATTATAATACTGGAAAATTATACTGGACATTATAAAATTAGATGGACATGAAAGAAGAGAGTAACAGTACACTTTAATACATATCAGAAAAAATTATCCAATTAATTTTAAAAAACTGAGAGAACCATCAGTTAAATATTAGTAAATGTGAAACAGTTTCCAGTGGTGTAACATTTGTATAATAGAGTCCACAAGTGTACAAAGAGATAGAAGTAGGGCAAAAGGAATGTTTGATAAAGTAAAAGTTCCCCCAAATTGGTGAAAAATACGAACTAATGGATACCCAAAACTCAGCAAAATTTAAGTAGTATTAAAAAAAAATAAATAAGCATATCATTACCAAACTGCTGAAAATCCAAGGTAAAAAGAAAATTTTGAAAAGCAGCCAAAGTAAATAAAAATATAACATGCAGGGAAAAAATGACATAAATAGTATCTGATTCACATCAGAAACAATGTATCCTAGAAAATAAGCAATTTGTATATTTAAAATACTGAAAGAAAAAAGTTAAACTGGATGCATTCCATATATACAGAGGGTGCCAAAAAATGTCTACATATTTTAAAAAGGAAAAAACTGTATTAAAATTATAATACTCAATAAATACTGATAACAAAAGATGTTGAGCACCTCTTATAATTGCAGAAGTCAAATGTGACTTGACTATTAAGAACACACACATCCCTTTACACACATATTTCCAGTAAAAAGATCTTCCAAAATGAAAATGAGGAACCCTTCTGGAATGGAGGTTTGAAGATCTCTGTGGACTTGCTCCACAGTGAAATAACCATAATTGTTCAAAATCATTTTTTAAAAAGCATTTAGAATATCTGGAAATTGTTCTAAGGGCATACATTAAATGAGGAAATGTTTATTCAAGAAAATTTACTAAATATTGGAAAAACAGCTAGCATCTGACTCTTGAGCCAAAACCTGCTCCTAATCTCTCTTCCAGCTCAGAATAATGGATGCTCCACTCTGACTGGTTGTGGTAAAGAAGATAGAACTCCTTCTTCTCCATTTATCTGTGAAGTGCTATGGTATCTCCCTGTCAGTATATGACATCAGTATTTCTTATCCATCCTAGATGCATGATGTAAAGACTAATTCAAGGGTCATGTGGCCAAGAAGTCAAGAACTTCCTTCCTCCACCCAGCCCCCACTGTAGGTCAAACTCTACACCCCAGGTATGGCAGACCAACAACAGTGAGATACTGATTGACCTTGCTCCAGCTCACTTGAAGGACAGACATTCCACACCAAGAAAGTCAAGTTGAGAAGACCAATTTGTATTCTTCTTTTTTAGGACACTGTTTACAAAAGCTAGAGTGCCACTCTAAGAGAAGCAGGTAACTGTCCATGCTGTAGCTCCAGAGTTATGGCTAAGAGATTTGTCAAGGGAGAGAAGTGCCATATAGGAGCAGAGAGCTCTGAAGGTCTTCCTAAAGGGACTGAGTTTATTTGGGACTGAGTGTGAAAAAGTTAAAGCCTCGAAATTATCTCAAGAACAATGGGTATTTTAATTAGGAGGAGCATAGTAGTTCCAAAAGAGAAACAAATTTAACCACAGAAATTTACCAGAGACAAGGAAGAAAATAGAGAGTGAAGCAAAGTCCTCTGGAGGTCAGAATAAAACTAATAAATTCACCACAAAAGCTACCTCTTCAAAGGGACCCAAATTTAGCTGGATAAGGTTATCAAGGAATTTATGCTTCAGGGCATTATTAAAACCAATAGAGCATATCCTAATCAGGGTTTTCCAGACTAATGAACCCAATAAAATCAGTGTGTGTAAACAATTATGAAGTCTGAGCAGTTCCACAAACTGCAGGGTGAGTTGGCAAGCTGAGACCTGGGACAGCTGAGGGTGCAGTTCTAGTCACACTCTGAAAGCCTGAGAATCAGTAGAACTAAAGTCTGATGGGTGTGAGACCCAGGAAAAGACAATGTTTCACCTAGAGTCTGAAGGCAGGAAACAGTTCCAGCTTAAAGGCAATCAGGCAGAAAGAATTCTCTCTAACTCAGGGGAAAATCAGCCTTTTTGCTCTTTTTAGGCCTTCTATTGATTGGATGAGGCCCACCCAAACTAAGGAGGGCAATTCACTTTTCTCAGTCTCCTTACTTAAATATTAATGTCAAAGGAAGGTGTTTCAAGAAGGCTGACTAGAGGCATGTGGAAGTGGGCTCTACAAAATAGCAAGTAGATTTTACCATGAGGACCTTTGCACTTTAATGTTTATAGCAGTTCAATTCACAGTCACAAATCTGTGAGACCAATTCAAGTGTTCATCAAACTATGAATGGATTAATAAACTGTGGTAGATGTATGACATGGAAGTACTTACTATTCAGCCATGAAAAAAATGGGAACTTCATATCTTTTATATTTACCAGGATAGATTTGGGGAACATTATCCTAATTAAAGTATCTCAAGAATGAAAAAGCAAGCACCCTATGTACTCAGTTCTAATCTGAAAAAGAGTAGATCAACAACTATAGGCCCACAGGAGAGGACAACACAATTAATTCAAGAAGGAGAGAAAGGGGAAAGGAGTGGAGGGAAGGGGGAGGGGGCTTGATCGGGTACAGTGTGGGAGTATGTGGCACACTTTCTAGGTGAAGGACTCAACTACAACTCAAACTTTGGACTTAACCTTACAAACACAAATAATGCAACCTAATTGTATGTAATCTCCTATTAACCCATAATAAAAAAAAAGAATAGCAAGTAGATAATACATTTCAAATAGACCATCTAAAAGAGAACACTGGAATTAAACAGAGAAGTAATAGGAAACAAATAAAAGAAGGAAGGAGAGTGAAGCAAGACAGCCTGCTCAGTTTGCATAGGATGCAAGCCTAGAGAGACTCCCCAGTACAGTTAAAGTGTTAATGAGATGCCAATGGTCCACATTACCACCATGGATTCCTTCGGTTCTTGGTATAGGAGAGCCCCTTGATCCTCATAGGCCCAGAGAACAACATTGGAAGTTTCACACTCTATGGGAAATAGACATTATCAAAATAATCCAGCCAAGTGTTTAAATGAACAAGGAAAGGAAGATCATAGCAGGGCACAGGCAGTGGATGAGTATCTAGATTTGCTGCGATGTATTATCAAGTAAGTTCTATTTGTCAAAAACAAATGTTAGAAGACATGAAAACTATCAAAAATGTATAGCCCATATATACGATGACAACAGAAACTTCCTGGGAGAGGGTCTAGATGTTAACTTTAGCAGACAATAATTTAAAGCATCTGTTATTAATACATTCAAAGGACTAAATAAAATCCTATGTACATAACCAAAGAAAGGCATGATGACAACAGCTCATCAAATAGAAAATATCAATAAAAAATAAAAATGATCAAAAAAGAACTAAATTACCCTTCAAAATTTGTAAACTAAAATAACAAAAATGAAAATTCACTTGGAAGTCAATAGTAGATTTGAACTGGTAAGAGAAAAGTATCATTAAACCTAAAGGTAGATTCATAGAAATTATCTCATCCAAGGAAAAAAGAAAAAAATGAATGGAACTTCAGTGAAGTCAATGAATCACACCAACATACATGTAGTAGGAATTTCAGAAGTAGAAGATAAATAAAACAGCAAAAATGAAATACATTAGAAGAAATAGTGACTCAAAAATTCACAAATTTAATGAAACTAAGCTACACATCCAAGATAAATATACGATATACAAATATTTTCTCCTATTTTGTCAGTTATCTTTTAATTTTGTTGATGAGGTGACTTTGAAGACAAAATCTTACATTTTTAAAAAGTATAATTATCTGTTTATTTTATTAATTGTGTATACTTTTGCTGTCATATCTAAGAAGGCTTTGCCTTACTCAGGTCACAAAGATCTATTCTTATATCTCTTATTTTATCTAACATGGCTGTTACAGTTTTGGAAGATCTCTTTCATTCCTAATTCGATGAATGTTTTACTAAGAAGAGATGCTCAATTATTTTCAAATGCCATCTTTGTCTATTTGGATGATTATATGGCTTTTGTTTTCTATTAATAGATTGTATTCCATGAACAATATTTATTTATTTATCTACTTTTATTTGAGATTAATATGAGGGTACAAACAGTTCGGTCATATTGTTTGCATTTGTTAAGCAAAGTCCAAGTTGTAATTGAGCCCTTCACCCATTAAGCAATATTTAGATGTTAATTCACCCTTATATTCTTAGGATAAATTCCCCTTAGCCATGCTGCATAAATCCACTTAACTGTGATTTGTAATCCTTGGTGTACACATTGTTAGTTCTGCATTGCTAGTGTTTCACTGATGATTTTTGCATCTATGGTCTAATGTAAATGGGGGAAAATATCCTGTGTTCATAGATTAGAGTACTTAATATTACTAAAATTGCAATATTCCCAAATTAATTTAAAGATGAAAAAAAAATCCCAACTGAATTCTTTTTAGAAATTTTGAAGCTGACTCTAAAGTTTATATCAAAATGTAAATGATCCAGAAAAGACAGAACAATCTTGACAAATAATAACAAATTTGGAGGACTCACAAAGCAATAGTAATGGAGACATTATGGTACTAGACTAGAGTGGACATATAGATTAGTACAATAGGATTGAGGGTCCTAAGATAAACTCATGTGTCTAAGGTCAACGGAGTTTCAAGAACCATGCAAAGACCATTTAATGGGAAAAGAACAGGTGTTTTCAAGATATGCTGTGGGAGACACCTTGCTAGCCACATATAGAAAAATGAAGATTGACTCTTACCTCATACCATGTATAAAAATAAACTTAAAATAAGTCAAGGACATAAATGTAAGAGCCAAAAACTGTGAAACATTAACAAGGAAAGAGAGGAATAAATCCGAGGTAACTGATCTTTAATTTGGCAGTGGATTCTTAAATGTCACAAAAAACACAAGCACCAGAATATTTATTGCAGCCCAGTTCATAATTGCTAAGTTATGGAAGAAGCCCAAGTGCCCATAAACCCATGAATGGATTAATAAATTGTGGTATATGTACACCATGAAATATTATGCAGCCATAAAAAAGATGGAGACTTTACCTCTTTCATGTTTACATGGATGGAGCTGGAATATATTCTTCTTAGCAAAGTATCTCAAGAATGGAAGAAAAAGTATCCAAGGTACTCAGCCCTACTATGAAACCAATTTATAGCTTATATGAAAGCTATAACCCAATTATAATCCAAGAATATAGGGAGAGAGGAGAGGGAGGGCAGGGGAGGCGGGGAAAATGGGTGGATGGAGGGTAATTGGTGGGACCACACCTACGGTGCATTTTACAAGGGTACATGTTAAATTTACTAAGTGTAGAGTACAAATGTCTTAACACCATAACTAAAAAAATGCAGTGAAAGCTATATTAACCAATGTGATGAAAATATTTCAAATGGTATATAAAACCAGCACATTGTACCCCATGATTGCACTGATGTACACAGCTTTGATTTAATAAAAAATAAATAAATAAAATAAAATGGCTTTTTAAAACTTTTATTTCAAGCTTTCAAGAAATCAAAAGTAAAGTAAAATGAAATACCAGAAAACTAAAATGTTGGATTCAGAGGGTAGAAAGCTACTACCAAAGAACTCTAAAGAGTTCAGGGTAGTTAACGCTTTCTTCCTCTAAATCAGTGTTTTCCAACCTTTTTTAAATTTAATGTTACATTTGACCCTGTAGGTAAACTCACGCAGCACACTTAAATTCTGCTGATCTAAAAAAAAAAGAGAGAGTGAAAAAAATAATGTGCTCTGAACTTCTTTCTTTCTTTCTGTTTTTTTTTTGTTGCAGTTCAGCCAGGGCCGGGTTTGAACCCACCACCCTTGGTATATGGGGCCGGCGCCCTACTCACTGAGCCACAGGCACCGCCCCTGAACTTCTTTCAAAAATAATCTTTAAAAATTTTCACAGCACACAGGTGTGCCACGGCACATAGTTTGAAAACCACTGCTCTAAAGGGGGTAGCAAAGTTAGGACTTCCATATCCAGATGGGCTCGCAGGTCTTAAATGCCCACGCTCCATTTATATACTCTCCCTGGTACCCGGGGGTCAGGGCTGTTTTCTCGAACAATGTCTATTATACCCCACTTAGGCATTTATTAAACGTTTGCTGAGTGAACAGAACATCTTTAGAATGCTGTATGTGATCACGCAGACAGAGGACCTCTCTCCTTCCACTGTACCCCAAGACAAGGGTCGCCCAGGTCGACATTCCGGCAATGACAGGTGATGGTGACTTTTCCCTTACTCTTTTCTGCTTTAGGAAGCTCCTGCCTCTTATTTATCCCGGACTGTTGAAATGAGGTGAGCGTCTCACCTTCTTATCCGCACAGGCAGCTGATACAATAACCCCATCACCAAGCCCCTCCCTGGCCTCAGCCCCCACTGCCCGGGGGCTGCAGAATGCAAACATCTGCCCGCATCATTAAGGCGTTTCTATACACTGCCAGCCCGGGTCTGACCCTGTGACCATTTCCACCATTACATTCGAATGACCTCAGCAGCCGGGCTGAAAGGCCGGAGTATTAATTCACAGAACCACAAGCTCAATTTAAGATTTAATTTGAGATAACGAAGGGCTACTGAAAGTGTATTCAAACTTCTAAGCATGCAATAAAAGGACTCTCCCTCTTTCCCAAGTTGACTATGAATCCGGCATTTCTTTCCCAGATTTATTCACAGATTTACAAACAACATGCGGGCCTCTTTTCTCTTCTTCTAGTTTGTTTTTTTTTTTTTTTTTTTTTTTTTGCCTTCATTGAGCCCCTTAATGAGGTTTCTGGTTAGAAACCTTTCTTTTTTTCCTTCCTTCCTAATTTACAAATGGCTGCCCTTCAGGGATTACCTTTCAATTTGATCACATCCATGAAGAGAAAACAGGTTTCTTTTGAATTGTCCCCCCCCCCCCCCCGTCCCCTCCCCATATTCAGTTCCCTTGGATTCCAACGTAAATGTGCTAAGTGTCTGTTCAACAGTGACGATGTCGTGTAAAAGGCTGCAGACTTGCAATGTCACTCGCTACAAGAGAAGGTGCTGGTAGGATTCAAAACAACATGACACCCATTTGAAATGTCGTGTGTCTTGGCTCTGGGGAGTGTTTAGATTCTGTAGATTTATATTTATAAGGCACTTAAAACTCTAGTTGGAGATGGGAATTTTAGTCTGTTCAAGTCAATTTTTGGACACTAAAGAGATTACTTTGAGTTTTAAAATTCCAGTTGGAGATGAGAAGGGTTTGCTTTGGACTTGGAAGCCTGACCCTACGATGGTATATATCGAGCATGTTGGTTACGACTGGCCTTGTGCTGGGCACTTTGATTTTCTGAAAGACTCTGTCCAGCTTTAGAAAAGCTCAGCCTGTGATGTGCTTTCCCGAGTCCCTCTTTCTCATCTGTGAAATGCCACACATCCCTGTGCCTCCTGAAGATGACTTTAAAAGCTATAAACATATGGGTATAAAAATACCACAAGTCACCAGAGCTTAGCCCCGGGACAATGTTGGGAATGGATAAACTTCCTGGGAACTGCACCGCAAACACTCCGGTCACTGTTAAGATTATACGTTGTGCACAGGCCAGGACCACGACCTTTCACAATCCTGGAGCTCATCTTATTCTGTTTTTCTTTGGGTTTTCAAAATGAGAAGCCCTAGGGTGGGAGGGTGGAGACAGGGTAAACCAAAGGTCAGACAGCACTGGGTGGGCTGGCTCACAACCCACCAACCACAATTACTAGCTGTGTAGCTAGGCGGGTGGGGAGGGCCAGTCCGTGCCTTGGTTTCCTCACGTTTATCATTCTTCTGCTCATCAGGGAGAGGTGGCAAATGTTTAGCCACAATTCCCAACACGTAGGAGGTGAATTGGAGAAAGGCCCAGAGAAGAGATCGCTCACGTGTAAGGCAGTGGAATGGGGTGAACAGTGGCTTAGAAATGGGGTCTTCCAGATATATTTAAGATAAGAATGGAGACAAGATCAAACTAGATTAGGGAGGGTCCTAAATCCAATGATTAGGATCCTGAAAAGAGACTCAAAGGACCCGCACAGCCAGAGGAGAAGGTGAGATAAAGATGGAAGCAGGGCTGGAGAGCTGTGTCTTCACACCAAGGGACACCGAGGATTCCTGGCACCCCCTGTAGCCGGGACACAGGTGAGGCATGGTTTCTCCTCTGGAGCCTCCAGATGGAAATATCCCTGCCAACACCTTGATTTTGGACTTGTAGTTTTGAGAACTGTGAGAGAAAGACATCTGTTGTTTTAAGCCACCCACTTTGCGGCAATGTGTTAGGGCAGCCCTAGGAAATGCACATGGGGGATACGGTTGGTATTATTAATAAAATGCAAGCCGACGGACCGCAGAAAGGCCCAGGATTTTCACCTTCACTGAGTTACTCCCTGTATCTCACTGGGGCACAATAATCCTGGGTCTGTCCCACTGAGCCCAAGGAAAACCACCTAGATGTTCTTAGTAGACAGTGGCCAACTTCATTAATAGTAATAGGCCGAGTAGAACTTCTCAGCTCATCAGTACAAAAGTTTTTTTTTTTTTTAAATGAGAAAGTGACTTAGGAATATAAGGGTGTCCCCAAACAGTCCCCCAGGGTCCTAGGTGACCTCATTCTTGTTTGCAGCATATCCATGGCACCCCTGCCACTGCTCCAGGGCATGAAAAGTCTTCAGTGGCTCAAATTTCAGGTTACTTGTATCAAAGAATGTTACAGCATTATCAATTTGTCTCTGAAATCATGTCTCCTGGGCATCCAGTACTGTTCCTGCTTTATTATAGCATGGAAACATAGTGGCTGGGGGCTTCTGTATGTCTCCAGCAAATGGGAACTGGGTCACTGTGCACCCCTCCAGGCCATTGGAATGCCAGGTCCATAAAGGTGCTTATGGCTGTCAAATAAATGATAAAGATTATAATAAAAAGGTAAATGATAAGGAAAAAATGTTATTTGCCGCCATTATATAAATATATAATTTTTAAAATTTCCTCTGTAATACTATACTATCATCAGTATTTTGCAGGTGTTGACATCAAACTAAGAAAGAAAAACAAAAACAAAAGCAAAAAAACCCAGTCCATCTAGGAAGGAGCAGAGCCAGGGTTCAGTTCAAGTCTTAGGAATAAGAGTTGAATGCAAGCCTCACTTGCCAGTCTCAGAGATACCTCCTTAAGCTTTTGTTGATAGATGAAAATGCTGGTTGCTTGTGGCCCTCCACCAAGTTGGGTTTGGGTGGTCCTTGAATACTTCTAAGGACATAATTAAATGGTGGCTGGCTGGATAGCTCGTTACAGTAACTTGCCTGCTGAGCTTGGCTCATTTCACTTAGGGACCTGATGAAGGTGAGGAGATACAGAAGAGGAGAGTGGAACTGTGGAGGTTGGCATGGAGGGAATGCAGAAGAGGGGCTACTTTGCAGTGGGGTGAACAGCCTAGTACTACGGGCCGAGGCCAGGGCTAAGTGCTTGCCTCTATGATTTTCATTTGACTTCCTCAACCACCCTCTATCCCAGAGCTAAGCACATGGAGATGAGAGAGATTAAGTGATTTAGCCTGGAACACTCAAATAAGGAATCAGGATGCCGGTCCAGGTTGCCCGACTTTGCACTTAAGCCATACACTTAACCTCTACTTCACACTCCGTCTCTCGGAGCTAATGAATTTCTGCCAATATTCTCACTTATTCTTAAGCAAACTTTGGAACTAAGTATGATTGGCTCCATTTCAGGGAAGAAGAAGCTAAGGCCCTACATAGTTAATGACGCCACTGGAAAAGCTGCTTACATGGTGAGTAGAAACAGCACTCAGACCTAGGCCTGCCTCATCCTAGGACTTTCTACTATACTATTTTTTTTTTTTTTTAAGCTTAAGAATATTACAAGGCTACATGTTTTGGTTACAGGAATTGATTTTGTACAGTCTGAGTCAAAGTTATAAGTGTACCCATCCCCTGCAGCCCCCTCCCACCTACATGCTTTCCATTGAGTTTTACTACCAAATGTGCACTTGGGTGTTGATCAATTAGTTTCAATATAATAGGGAACACATGCTGAGTTTGTTTTTCCATTCTTGTGATACTTCACTTAGAAGAATGGTCTCCAGTTCCCTCCAGGTTGTTATAAAAGGTATTAGTTTATCATCTTTAATGGCGAGTAGTACTCCAAGGTATACACATATTTTATATTTTATTAATCCACTCACGGATTGATGAGCACTTGGGTTGGTATCACATCTTCACAATTGTGCTGCAGTAAACACCTGCATGCATGTGTCTTTTTGACAAAATGACTTTACTTTGGGTAAATACCCAATAGTAGGAGTGCCTGATCAAGTGGTAGGTCTACGTTTTAGTTCACTGAGGTATCTCCATATGACTTTCCATAGAGGGTGTACGAGTTTGCAGTCCTACCAACAGTGTATAAGAGTTCCTTTCTCTCATGCTTTCCATTTTTTCCCCGTTCAGAGTGTTCACTATGGCTTTGTCATATATAGCTTTTGTAATTTTGAGATATGCTCCATCTATGCCTACTGTGTTAAGAGTTCATATCACAAAAGAGTACTGAATTTTGTCAAATACTTTCTTTGCATCTATTGAGATGATTATATGGTCTTTGTTTCTGCTTCTGTTTATGTACTGAATCACATTTATAGATTTTCATATGTCAAACCATCCTTGCATCCCTGGGATGGAGCACAGTTGGTTGTGGTGGATTATTTTTGTCATGTGCTTCTAAATTCAGTTGACTACAATTTCATTGAGAATTTTTGCATCTATATTCATAAGGGATACTGATCTGCTGTTTTTTGTTTTTGTGTGTGTGTCCTTTCCTGACTTTGGTATCAAGGTGATACTGGCTTTGTAGGAGTTGGGGAGAATTCTTCCTTCTTGATGTTATGAAATAATTTCTGCAGCATTGAATCTACTGTACCACAAGACCAGATAAACAAGGGCTGTAGAACAGATCATATCCACCCTAATCCAAAGAGAAGGGCATTGTGTGTTGGACAGGATGATGGTGTGAGAGGGCTGAGGCAGAGCAGAACATGGGTAGGAGCTGAGATGTGTTCAGGCTGGAGAGTAGATGGACTCGGATGTGTAGCTCACATCTTCCTTCCAAGAAATTCTGTGGCTTTCAGTCATCAGTTCTTCCAAGGGATGTCTGAACTTAGACAGTGACCCTGACCAAGGCCATATCCTTCTGGGGCAATCCATCCAATCCCTGGTCAAGGCAGGGGTACAAAGGCCTACCCTCATTAGCCCAGTGGGGTTTAACACTTAATTGGCTTATTTAGCCCCAGAGCTCCCCATGAGGTTGGCTAAGACTCTTGTTGGGCTGTGTCTTAGCTTTGTTGTTCCTGTGCCTATTCCACCTTCACCCCTCTTCCTTTCCAAAGGTATCATCTCGAGGGTACGCCCTAAGAAACACTACACATCCTAAACTTTCCCTTAGAGTAAATTTCCTAAATGTCTGATGAGATGGTTTCTTATTTCCAAAGAAAATTATCTATGATCGTAAGAAGGCTTGGCCTTATTAGAAAACTTTTCACTGCAGTGATTTGACTGCCTTGAAACTATTCCCATCCAAAGCTAAGAAGGAAGAGGTGTGTACCCCAAGGGAACAGAAAGGGCTGGAGACCTAACGAGGTTCTGGAAGTTTTAGAAGGAGGCAGGGAGAAGACAGGGATTGTTTGCCAACACACCAAAGACTTATCCCCAACATCTAAGAGTGTGGAACTTAACGGGGGCTAAACTTGAACTACTTGTTGACATAATTAGCGCTGGCTCCAAGCAAGAGGTTTTGTAGCCAACTTGGCATGAGATCGTGAGTTTTGATTGGCAAATTTGAAGCAAAGTTCAGCCAAGTTCTGTATCTATTTAGTAGTGTGCCTCATGTGATCTAAAGAAGCCAACTCTTCTGATACTCAGTTTTATGGCTGTGGGTAGCTGAAGATACTAGCTCTTTAAGCAGACAAATGCTTCTGGCAGGCCAGCCTACACTAGGAATAGGAGAAATGTCTTCAGGTTCCTTAGAAAATTAATGTAATAAGATGCATTAATCAGAATTCTATCAAGTCTACACACTTGGCCTGGGCTTAAGAGGCAATACTCTGAAATTGCAGTTGGCTAAGCTTCCCTATTCTTTGCGAATCAGAGTCAGAGTTGAAAAAAGAAAAGAAAAGAAAAGGAACAGAGCTAATGTTTAAGAAAAAACTGGCAACAGGGAAAAAGATTTAAGTAACTTCTAATTCCTTAGCTCCACCGGGGCTGCAGAGGGTTACAGAAGGTTTGACCTTTGTACTTCCACAAACTTACTTCAGATTGTGGGATCAGATGCCAAGCCAACTCAGGACTGGTTTGGGCAGTGGCTTAGGCCCAAAGTATTTACTTGTTTGTTTCTGTCTAATAATAACTTACTTTAGGATTTGCAATGGAATCTTGGCTATTTCTTGCCTTCAGATGTTTAGAGCCAGGTGACGAGAAATTTTGGAAGCTGAGATACATTACGCAGATGACCGCCACTTGGCATCATATGACTCTTGACTTAAACATTATCTTTTCGAGAAGCCAAACAACACTAAGCCATGAAATCAGAGCCACCGGCTTCTTCACGGCGACTGCTCATTTTTAGACGACCCTATACGTTTTAAAGTGACATAAGGGCACTCCGAACATTGTACTACAATTTGGTCATGCTTTTAATGTGACATAGCTACATCTGTATTTACCATTATAACTCAGTACCCAAGAGATGAATATTTTTAAGAGACAAAGGGCCAGGCTTTTATGGAAACACTTTTTCCTCCTTGTATCACAAAAAAAAAAAAAAGAAAGAAAGAAAAAAAATCGTGGCTCCTTCTTGTCTGGTCGCCTTCAGTAATTGGCAGGATTTTGAGTAAGCTCTTTTAAAAGCCCTCCATTTCTATTTTCACATTAAACACACTTGCAATATCTATTAAAAGCACAAACACTGAAGAACACACCGAGACTATCAATGAGCTTACATCTGGAGTCCTCGGTATTGCAGGAAAAATGAAATGAGCATTTGTATAGTTTTATTTCCTTGGGAACTCACGTGTTAGAGGAGAAAAGGGTACCCTCTTTCTTCTGCCTCCTAGACCTGGCCAGTGTCCCAAATTTTACATCAATTCTATGTCGGAGGGCTTATCAGAAGGGATGAAGTTCAGGATTTGGTTAAAACAATAAATACCAGATTCTGCACTCATTTGGAGGAGGCTCTGTTTTCATCAAAGCATGGGGAATTCCATGCAGAAGAAGCAGAGCAGACGCATGGATGTATCTGCCATGTTCTGGCTGGGACTTCTTGGCCTTACAATTCAAGGATGATTAAGCATCATCCCAGAAAGGACACATGAGGTCACCCAGGGGACCTGAGAACATCTGGGAGAAAATAGGGCCAGTGAGTGGGTTGGAGAGAAAAAAGTTTTTGGTCCCTGAAGATATCTTGGAAGTCAAGGTTACATTTGGGCCCACAGAACCAGATGTGTGAGTATGGACTTGCAGGGAGCCAGGCAGCGAAATAAGGGTCAATGAAACACGGGCCGAGGGGTTTGCATGCAATTGCGTTTCTAAAGATCTTTTGCTCCTTTCCAAGTTTCCTTAAGGGAACAGGAAGGGCAGGGAGGATTAAAACATAGGGGAAGAAAAAGCAGCCATACTCAGTTGAAGTCTTCCAGAGACTTCCCCATACCCTGTAGATGTGTAGTTTGGATGAAACTTTATGCATTAGGCAAGCAGGTGGTTACGGTCTGAGATTCCAAACTGTATCTCCTAGTCAGGGTCCTGGCAAGATGGTACACTCAGAAGGGTAAAGAGAGGAGCGTTTACCTTCTATTTGCAGAGGTCAGTGCGGGGTTGGGACACAGCGAGGTTTCATGTGGTGTCCTAGGGATCGTCCCAACAGGAACAGCTCCTGCCTTGCCAGCTGAATGGAGGGTAGGCCTTGGGCAGAGGAGAGAGTCAACCCGCACCCTGCCAGGACCAAGGCTGGGGATTAAATAGCCTAACCTTGCTTTGTTCTGAATTCCCGTTGCTGCCCATCTGGGAATCCCAACCTGAGGAAGAGAAGGCAAGAGAGCCCGTTGTGGGCAGCCTCCCAGGGCAGGTGAAGTGACCTGGAGGAGACAAAAGCCTATGGTGCACAGATCATACCCCAGAGAGTCCGTGAAGGCCTTTGAAGGAGCAAATGAGAGGCACATGCCTCCCAACCCCAACCAGAAGACCTTGGCTGTCACATTCTTTATATGCAAATGTCCCCTTAGGTGCCATTTTAAGGGAGAACTTTTTCCCCAAAAGATCTGACTTGGGAACCCCTAGTCTGGACGTCCCCTTTGGCCTCCTCCAAGGCTAAGAACCAGTTCTAACCCATAGAGGGTACATCTCTCAAAATTGACTGTTAGCAAAAACTCCTGACGCTTTTATCCAAGCTGTCACTGCAACCTCTTTTGTTCTGTATATATGTGAAAGACCAACATTTTAAAGGAGAGGTTTATTTAATTTTTTTTTCAAAGGAGGACACTTCCTGGTAGTTTTATTAGACAGCACAACATAGGAGATCTAAGGACTAGAGAAACAGATAATATTTTTTGAACAATGGCTGCTTTGAATTAACGTGGAAATATGCATTTTTTTCAAGTTTTTTAGGAAAAAAGAGACATTTCATCATGAGAATAAAAAGGGAGAAGAGGAACAGGGGAAATAAAATTCCAGAAAGATGAAAAATGACTGCCTTAAGGTGGAGGCATTGTTTTGTTTTTGCCAAAATTCTTTAGAAGAGAGAAAGAATTTGAATGTCTTCCCAGGCACTGTTATCTCCTGTGATGACACCCTGCCCCATACTGAAAACTTGAGCCACAATCCCATGTGCCTGAACAGTGTCATTAAACACTGTTTAATGGCAAAGAAAGGAGGGGGAAACTCATAAAGGAAACAGCAGGTACCTTCAAACAAGGGAGATGTAAAAAAAAACCTGCAGAATTGGGGGGTGGGTAAGGAAAGCCTCAGGAAGGTTAGAATCAGAGCCTCTGCACTTTCTAATATAGATTAATGGCTCGTTCAGGCAAGAAGCTACCAACTTGCTAAATGTGCTGACCGCCTGAAATTAGCAAAGATGGTAAGGAAGGGAGGAAAAAAGATAAATAAATAAAGTGAGTCGAATCTGAATGTGCCTCACTCGCTTCGGTCTGACATATGACAGACGAAATTAATGGCGACACAGAGAAAGCAACAAGTCCCAGGTAGTGGAAAACAAACACCAAATGAAAATGATTGATCTCAAAGGAGGCCTTCTGTAGTTGTTGATTAAACCTTGGAGTCACAACAGATCCCTTATGAACACGCACACAGGCGCGTGTGCACGAGCGCGCGCGCGCGCACACACACACACACACACACACACACAATTCCTGCTCACCTCCAAGTACATCAAAGCCGGAGCACCACAGAATTAGACGGACATAATTATATCTCTTTTTAACCAGGACCAAAATGTGTGCCCCTCAGAAATTAGAATAGATTATCTTGGACTCTGGCAAAACTCAGCTGAAGTATCACACTCTGTTCTGGTCGCCACCTTATAAAAATGTTATTAATCTAACACTTGAAAGGTATTAAGCAAAGCACGAAAGCTGATTCTCAGACTTAGAAGTCTGAGTGTTTTTTAAAAGGGATGTATTTATAGCTTAGGAGAGAAGAATAAGGAAAGGAAATTAGAGGGGGAAAAAAAAATCAAATGAATAGTATTAAGGCCTAAAATATCGCTGTGAGGGGGATGACTTTGTGACAATGAAATATTAAACATCAAAAGCAATGTGGAAGGTACATTTGAGCTGCTGAATATGTTTTTCCTAAAAATACTATCAACTACTCAGAGGGAAAAAAAAGGCATATACAAATTGAGAAGAAAAAGAAAACCTCACAAATGTCTCAGCATTTTCCTATAACTAGATAGAAATAGGAAATTAAACATAGATCATTTAACTGTTATGGTGGACTCTCTAATTGTTTCCCCCCTCAAAAAATTCATAAAAATATGATTGTATTTGATTTTATTTTTTCTGTTTATAAGACAAATTCGTTAGAGAGCCAAAATATTTTTTTAAAAATAGACATGTTTATTTAGGATAGGATGTGTTTTACAAATACTTTGAAGAAGTTGAGATTACAAGAGAACATAAGACCTAGCATGATAAATTCACATCAACTTAATGGTCTCATGACTCACTGGTACCTAGAGATGGGCTGTGGCTGGGGACTGAGGTTCTCTATAATGTCCCCACCCACGGAATGGGGCCTTATCTTAAATATGTTCCCAGTCCTTGTGATGGCACCTTGCCTCCTTTGGTAAGGTAGAACACCCAGCCCCTTTATACATTACAGTGCATTGGCCCCCACTGTATGTTGGGTCCTGTGCTGGCAGGGGGCCTTGGGGTTCAAGAGAGGTTGAGGCTCAGTCCCTTTCACAAAGACCTTATTGTGTGACAGGGTAAGAGGAATAGCTTTGATGATGTTACAACAGCTACCATTTACCAAGTAATTACACATCAGGCAACATTCTTAAAAATATATATATTTATTCCTCAAAACAACCCTAAGAGGTAAATCTTATTGTCCCCATAAGTCAGAAGATAGAGGCTTAACAAGCTTAAGTAACGGCCAAGTGTTAACCGATGAATGTCTGTGCCCCCCATTCCTCATTCATATGCCAGGGCACTGACCCCCAAGGTGATGGGATTTGGAGACGGGCCCTGAAATTAATCAGTGATACTTAGAACATTTCAAAGCATTCTGAAGCTTTCCTGACTTAAAAGGAAAAGTGAAAGAGAGAGAGAAGAGAAAGTAAAAAGAGAAAGGAAGAAATGTAGCAGATACAGGGGCTGTACACAGTGGTGGTGTCTAAATAAAATTCTCGTGACATGTTGGTAATAGTGGACACCATGCCTGAAAGCGATTTACCCTACCCAGGGGGCCTATGACATAAAACAGAGGATGGGACATCATTAGTCGATCAACAAGTGATGAATTCCTTTAAACAGAGACCTGTGTGTGTACATGCCTGTCTACGTGTATACACGTAAGGTAGGTGAAAGCTCGGAAAATCACAAAACACTAACTTCCTTCCAGACGGCAAATTGTCGTAGTCCCGTCAGACTCTGTAATCTGCCCTTCCCACACATCCCCCTGAAATCCAGAAGAGAGAAGTCATCTTCTCGCTGGCAACCCTGCTGGCCTGCCCCTTTCCTATATAAAATTCTGAACTTTGTGCAAGTGACTGGAAACCAGAGAAGCCTCTGGACCACGTTCTAAGCTCACCAAAGATGCTTCCAGCCCCAGAAGCCCATGCTCTGCCCGCACCATTCCCTGAACGTCTGGCTGCACGGTCCCCACAGCATCACCGTCTCTTCTGGCATTAGGACAAAATGACAGAGTGCTTGTCTTTCTAGATCTTATGCTGTCATTTCTCTTTTTTATGGAGTTCCCCCCATGCCCACCCCGCCCGCCTAAGATGATTTGTCTCCAAAAAGAAAGTCTTTTTTTGAGACAAAGCCTTAAGCTGTCATCCTGGGTAGACTGCCACGGCGACACAGCTCACAGCAACCTCTAACTCTTGGGCTTAAGTGATTCTCTTGCCTCAGCCTCCCAAGTAGCTGGGACTATAGGCATCTACCACAATGCCCTGATTTTTTGTTGTTGTTTCAATAGTCATCGCTATTTTAGCTGGCCAGGGTCAGGCTTGAACCTGCCACCCTTGGTATGTGGGACTAGTACCCTTACCCACATGAACCACAGGTGCCATCCCAAAAAGAAAGTCTTAATAGAGTTATTCCTTCAGGGGAAAGCAAATCTAGTTTACATCCCCACCTTCTTCATACTTGATATGATTGCCTACTTCAATCAGGATTAGGCAGGCTTAACAATTAGAAACAAATTTCCTATTCAGCAGGCAAGAGACTCTCAGAAGAAACAGCCAAAGGTAAAATTCTCCAGTTCCTCTAGAATTTGCCAAAGTAATCACAGTGTTAGTGAAAGAGGCTTTAATTGGTTGTGGACTACTGATTTATTTGGCCAACAACAAATCCACCTCTAAGAGTCTCAGGTGATACAGGAGCACTTCCCAGGGCTGTTTTCTCTACTGACAAGTCATATTTGATGGCTTATCATGAACTGCCAATATGGTGTCACTCTTAAACGTGGAAAACGATGATGGCTCTATGTGTACCCATAAATATGCCAGCTTATCATATGATGTAAAGTATGTGATTGAGCAGAACCTGGAACTTCCTAAGTAAGCTTCCATTTAACAGACTCAGGTGGAGACTGCAATTTGGTAGGGGAATAAAGCTATGTTCTAATAGAAAATCCTTGCAGCCTGCAGTATGGTTTTGATGATGTAAGGCAACAGGTGCCCATCACTCTGGGGAAGAGCATTGGAAGACTATCTTCAGGGCCCCTTCTTCCCAATACTCTTACCTCACTGATTTAGGGATTTGGAAATTTGTATAAGGGGCTGAGGGCCTTCCAGGAAGCAAAGGCATGGAGACCTCCACTCTTTCCTTTTGGAGAATTCACGTTTGCAGTGATGCTCTCTGCTGCTGCGAGATTTGTTAGACTAAAAGGATACCCAGGGTTCTGGACGAAGAACTGACCTTGAGGGGGTGATTGTGGGCTGCCGACCAAGGGAAGAGGGAAAGTTCAAGTGCATGGGTGAGGGAGCTGTCACATGTGGTTGGGTTAAGCCTTGGGAATGGTGACCCAGGAGCTCATGGACTGACCACACTTTCCTTCTTTCTTTTTCCCAACTAAGTTCTGACAAACTGTCAGAACCACAGGGGCAAATGAAGCCCTAACAGCCTCATTTGTATTCCCAGTCCTCTTTCTAGAAGGCAATTGGAAGCAGGGATGGCTTCTTTGTATTATGTAAAGTCTCTGGAGTTTTTCAAAAATTGATGGGGAGGAGGGAAAGAAGAGGGGGCATGAAAAAAAAAACTGAACTCTGCCTTTTAGGGGCAAGTGGGAGTCAGAAAGGGACAGTTGCAGGGCTGTCCGAGGACTGAGGGTGAAGAGATGGGCTTTAGTTATTAGCCTAAAAACTAAAGAAGTGATTTTATCTCCTTCAAACCTTCTGAGAAGCAGATAGTTTCAAATACAATAAAAATGTTTCATTAAAAAAATGATTTTCTTCCTCTTCCTAGAATACCATGGTGGATTTTTTTTGATCTCTGTTGACTTTATTTTGGCTCCCATTTCCTCCTGGGGAGGGGGGAGAAAGTGATTTCTGAAAACAACTCTGTTCAGACATCATTTCAAGAAATAGGGCCTGTGGTCAAAAGGAAACCATCTAGGAGAGGCATCGCTCCATTTTCTCATCTGACTCGAGAATGTCTCTGGAAAGGAACTGCCGCCCCGTGTGTGGACCACCTCACACCCTCAGCGCTTCTTGGGGACCACAGCTCATAATCTGCAGGTGGTATGAAGCAAGAGAACTATGGGGTTGTAAAACTCCCAATAATAACTCAATAGGTCTTGACTCCTCCTAAGCACACTTAGATCAAGTACACATTTCCTCCCTAACAGTGGCACTGGCTAATAGCCTCACAGAATTTAGATGGCTCCACCAAGCCACACAACTATTTTATATATGTTTAAACGAGGGGCAGTCGGTGAGGTTGAGGGTGGACATAAAATCGCTGTTTTGGCTCATGGTCAAGATCACACACCAGGACACATGTGCATCTCGGTTGACTCACCTTTCATAGAGGATATTAATACCGACCGCTCAGGTCTGGTGTGCAAATTATATGGGGAAGGGGGTGCCTTTGAGCACGAAGACTCTGGGGAAAGGTGAGACATTTGAATTCTGGAGTAAACATGGGAAAATAAAACAGGAGAGCCAATGTCTAAAGTAGGGGTGTCCAACCTTTTTTTCTTTTTCCTCTGCTGTACATAAGAGTAAAAATTATCTTGGGCCACACATTAAACACACAGCACTAAGGGAGGCTGATAAGCAGAATGAAAGGTCCTTGCATACTTTTCTTGATATATGACACAAAAGGTAAGCAAAAAAAAAAGTCACCACAAAAACAGCCTACAGCCCCTGGGCCACAGGTTGGACACCCCTGCTCTAAAGCAATTCAACTGTCCAATCAAACTTTCTGTGAAGATGGAAATAAAGCAATTCAACTGTCCAATCAAACTTTCTGTGAAGATGGAAATGTTCTCTACTTGCTCTGTCGCTTGGACAGACCCTATGAAGAGACCCTGATTATATAACAGCAGGTAGTTTTTTTCTTTTTGAGAATCAACTACACCTATTAAAAGCCGGTGTCATTCAATATAAGGAAATACTTCTTTCCAGAAGCCATAAAATGTGCCTAGATGAAACTGAGTTGCTTTATCCCATGGCAGTCCATTTTTTTTGCCACATTTGAATCAAGTTTTAGCCACTGTCATTAATTAGAAACCTTGCAGAAGCAAAAACATTTAAAATAAACCAGGGACTTGGATGTTAAAGCTGTCATTTTTTTACATGGCCTCATGATTCAACGATTAATGGACCTTAAAACAATCATAAAACATCAAGGCCCTTGCTGAAGCTTAGGAGAACAAGAATAGTTTCACTTCAGCTCCAGTCTTCTCGTTTTAAATTCACTGGGTGTCACCGGGCTCTGTAAACACTTTTAAGTATTTTGACATTGTGGTATGAGATGTTGTTAATCTGTTTCCTCCCTGACCTTCATTGGCCAGCAAGCAGCATGTTGCGACTCAGGAGAAAATTCGTGAAAAGCAGCAAGGATGTGCACAGGGACATAGATTAGGACACAATAAACCTTAATAATGGCTATAAGGTGCAGATTCCGATTCAATAAAGCGACTCAACAAAGATTTACTGAGTGCCTGGTCTGCCCCAGGCACTCCGTGGACACTCACACATAGGACACATGTTATTTGCATAATCCCAAATGTGTGGGGGGATCAGCATGAGGGTTCCCCATTTTATAGATGAGTATGCTGAGGCCTGGTCATGCAGCTAGGAAGGGGCAGAGATGGGATTCAAATCCAGATTCTCTGCCGCCCTCCCAAATAACACTCTTTCCAATACCCCACTGCAGAACAGTCACCTTTTGCTGATGGCCTGTGGCAGAATGTATCTTTCAGAAATGGCTACGGACATATTTCCGGTCTCACATTCTCCTCCACAACCCTCCCTCTGCCCCTAGGTGGAGCTGATTTTCTTTCCCTTTAAACATGGAGGGCTTGGGCCTTTGCCACAGCTGCAAAAAATAGAATGCAGAAAAAAACAAAACAAAACAAGGCTACGTGACTTCGGTGGCAAGGTCATAAAAGGTAATACAGAATCCACTTGGCTCTCTCTTGGGATGCTGATCCTTGGAATCCAGCCGCCATATTGTGAGGAAGCCCAAGCGTGAAGAGAAAGGACAGATGTTCCATCCCATCAGTCCTCCACCTCCCCAGTAAAGGTCCCAGCCAGCAGCCCGCATTCATCCTCAAATTTCTGAGTGAACAACCGTCAGATGATCTCAGGCCCCAGCTTCCCCACTGCCTCACTTGATGCCAACTGGAGCACAGAGGTAAGTGATTCCCAAAAGCACAGCTTAAACTACCGATTCATGAGCAAAATAAATGTTGTTTTAAACCACTAAATCTTGGGGTGGTTTGTTATGCAACAATAGTTACCGGAACAGAGTCTAACTTTAATGAACATTTACAGATGAGGTAAATGCTTCACTCCCCTCATCAAAGATATCCAATGACCCGATGATGGGTTCTCATGAAAGAAACCCTGGGAGGAAAAAGATGAAGACTTTGCCTGTCAAGAAACGCTGGGAATGTGGAAGGCTTATTGTATCAGGGAGTTAAGTGGAAT
Organism: Perodicticus potto; assembly: GCA_963574655.1. Classification (NCBI taxonomy): domain Eukaryota; kingdom Metazoa; phylum Chordata; class Mammalia; order Primates; family Lorisidae; genus Perodicticus; species Perodicticus potto. Next base: position 24,068 of record CAUYRH010123775.1, read on the forward strand.
GTTGGAAGGAAAATAAAATAGAGTGCCTAATGAATATACCACAAAATTTAGGTTATACATTTATTGCTTTGACTGTTAAGATTTATGTAGAACCCCAAGTAGCTTTGGGCTAATTACTAATTTGGCTCTAAAATATTTTAAGTGAAGCTTCCACTTGAGGCTATGAGGTGGCCTTGGGTATTATTCGACTAAGTTCAGAAGATGCAAAAATGTCCCTGGCATGCTAGAAAGGGGACCCCACAAGGCAGAAAAACATCTTACTTTCTGTGTATTCATAGCTCTTGACGCTGTCCCTGACACTTTGGGGAGGAATTGAAGGAAACTGGATATCCTTGTGGAAATACAAGCCATTCAAAATGTTAAAGGACTTTGGCAAAGGGTGACAGTGACTCCTGTCCGACACTCACATGTTTGCCAAAGAAAGAGGTTATTTAAGTCTTTGTTATTTCAGATTAATATGAGGGTACAAATGTTTTAGGTTACACTGTTCTCATTTTCAAGGTAAAGTTCAAGTTGTAGTTGAGCCCTTCACCCAGGGGGCGTGCTGGACACTCTCTCATTGTGCATGTTAGGTGAGATCCCACCAGTCACCCTCCCTCCTCACCCCTTCCTTCTCCCTCCTTCCCTTTCCCCCTTGCTAGACTAAATTTGTGGGTATTTTTTCATGTGGGCGTGTAGTTGTTTATACCTTAGTTTTATATTAGTATTTAGTACATTGGACACTTTTTTCCCATTCTTGAGATACTTTACTGAGAAGGGTGTAGGTTGTTTATGTGTTAATAGTGAATAACCTACAATTCCAGGGTGGGACTCATCCTTTTCTGTCTACATTCAAGGTGGCTCATAGCTATGTCATCTGGCGTCTGACTCTTCAGTCGCTAGAGAACTAATCAGGTCTCTCTCACATAATTTTTTCCTTTCCTGGTTAAAATTCTTTCCCCTACCTTAAACATTTCACAGTCTATTTCTTAAATTTCAAGATTTTGGAAGTGATATTCTTTTTTTTTTTTTTTTTTTTGAGACACAGCCTCAAGCTGTCACTCTGGATAGAGTGCTGTGGCATCACAGCTCACAGCAACCTCCAATTCCTGGGCTCAAGCGAGTCTCCTGCCTCTGTCTCCCACGTAGCTGGGACTACAGGCACCCGCCACAACGCCCGGCCATTTTTTGGTTGCAGCCGTCATTGTTGTTTGATGGGCCTGGGTTGGATTCAAACCCGCCAGCTCAGGTGTACGTGGCTGGTGCCTCAGCCCGTTGAGCCACAGGCGCCGAGCAGGAAGTGATATTCTTAACTTTACATATAAGACAATAGAGGAAAGTGTTTTTATTTTGAAGACGTGTTGCAAACATCAGGAGAAAAAGGCATTTTGCACGTGTTTCCCAAACACAGATGGAAACTATCCAGAGATAACAGTAGCAATATTTAAATCTTTCGGGAGCTGCTACGTTAGAAAAAATTTAGATTAATTGGGTTGCTTTTAAAACCTGTAATACTGCCATGGTTACATCCTTAGAATCACAAAAGGCATAAGGTATAAACACGATTTTTTTTTTCTTTTTATGGGTGGCTGTGAATTTTCTCAGCACACCTGTACTATCAAGGTAACTTTTGCTATAAACAGCATTTTAAAATTATCACATAAAAAACTATCAAGCACTAAATTAGAAAAAAACAGAAATTCGAAAGTGATAGTTAAATTTATGAAGCAATTCTGCTACACTCAAAGGCTCATTGCTTGACATGTAAAAATTTTGAGCTGCGTGTAAGACCTGGGTATGAATTTCTCTCTGGTGGGAGAAACCACAGTCCATACCAGGCTTCAGATGAGAGCTACAGGCTGACCATATACACTTCAGATGTGTGCTTGTTTGCATGACTAATGGAGATAATATTAAAAGTCTTTTCTCATCATTTCAATTCTTTTTTTTTTAATTTGGCTGAGCGCCTTTTTTTTTTTTCCCTGCTACCTCTAAGAGCTGTTAATTTTGTTCGCTGCCGAGCAAAAGTCAAAGTCAAAGTCTAAACAGCTTGTAATGAGTTTTCAATGGCCCATCTCAATGAAATTGAGGGCAAAGACCAGCAGGCTCAGGCAGTGTCAGCCCTCAGAATTTATTAGTGAGGGCGCATTGTGTTCTGGGGAAGGTGCAGGGAGGGACTGCAATTCCTGGGCTCTTCAAGAGAAGCCCCAGCTCTTATTAAAAACTGGTGACACAGATAGGGCGCATGCTATCAGACCTATCTGCCACCAGCCTCCACTGTTGCAGGGCTGTACCAGGTTGGGAATGAAGGAAAGTCAGTTGAAGGAAGGAAGTGTTTCCATCTCACTGCGATGTGGCTGTTGCTCTCTCTCTATTCCATCATCCGTCAGTGAAGAAGGAGATAATCCTTCCTTCCCCTACAATCCTGGAGCACCGCCCCCAACACACACCGGTCTCAATCTGATGGCAGTGATCTAAGCACAAGGAGGACATCATTCCATTTTTTAGTTCTGACTTTTACCTGTTCTAATCTTTTTAAGCTTCTCCATTGCATCATTTCCAATAGATTCTCTGTGATTTTGCTTTTAAGAATGCCGCTTACACTTTCCTGCAAAATGCCAAATCTCCATATAAAACTGAATTCTGCATGAGCCAGACAAATAAATTCTACAACTGAGTATAAAGATCAATTTGACAACAGATTATTTGGTCAAATAAAGAGTCTGCAAATCCACAGCACTAGCACATGTGAGCAAGTTTGGTTTGGAGAGGAAAAAAAAAGTCTATTTCTTCATAGCCGCGCCTTTTTATTTAAGGAGAAACTTAAATAAACCCTATAAGGTTTGTGGGAAACACTTGTCTTGTGGGTGGAATAAATTAGGATGATAATACTTTATTTCTCATAGAACAGCTAAGTGCCAGACACAGCGCTGGGCACTAGGAATTCCATGGCACTCCTGGTGATGAAAGTTAACTCCTCTTTCCAGCCACTCAATCATTTCTTCAACCATTCATTCATTGATTTAATCACTTTACATTAACAAGGATTTATCAAACAGGTGTTAAGAACAAAGCACTTTACATTAACAAGGATTTATCAAATAGGTGTTAAGAACAAAGCTATGGACCAAGTCCTGAGGCAAACGGTTGTTCTTTATCTTCAACTAATTCAGACTCTAACAGGACATGAAATTTCAGGTGATTATAGTGCATTTCCAAAGCTTTCCACGAACCACTAACTTCCTATTTATTTCAATACACTTGCTTTCCCAGCATTCATCTTATTTGACTTACCTGTTCAGCTTCCATTCATAGACCTAACTTGCTCTCTTTGTACCAATGCATTCCCTTTTCTGGCTCCTCCAGCTTTGCTGGCGAAAGGAAAGACACATTATATAACTTACACAGAGCCTTTGGAAGAACGCTTTGTATGCCTGCAGTAAATAACACCCCCCCCCCAAACTCCAAACCAACTCAAACAAAAAACCCTTCGCCCTTTGCGTTTAATAAATCTGCACATTTGAAAGCAAGTCTGATGGAGGAGTGAGATTCACCCACATGCACGTTCTTAGGCATTTTCACAATGGCAGTAACCCTAATAATAAGAGCAGCGGCCGTAGCAGCAATCACTGTGTGCCAGGCTCTGTGCCAGACGCCTTCTGTGCAGTATCTCACTTAATTCTCTGCAAGTCAGCTTCTATTTTTATCCCATTTTGCTGATAAAAGGTTGACAAAGCCGAAGTGATTTATACCACATCACAAAACCAGTTCACTTCATGGGGGAAATATGATTCCAAAATCTATACAACAGCAACACTCCGTCTAAATCAAAGTCCTCCACAGCTTGGAGGAAAAATTTTAACCAAAACTGAAATGTCCTTTTCTCTGTCCCTCCTCCTCATGTACATAAGCAGGGAACTGGAGTGGATTTTCAAGCTCTAAAATGACATAGATGCTAAGGAGAGGGACAAAGGATGGGTGAACGTGATCGGAAGAGGTCTGCGTTCCAAACTCATCACCCGCTTTAAAACTCTCTGGATAACTTCGTTTAGAAACAAAGTGAAGGCCCAGCGCTTGTAGCTCAGTGGCTAGGACGCCGGACACATACACAGGAGCTGCGTGTTCTAATCCAGCCTGGGCCTGCCAAACAACAATGACAATTACAACCAAAAATAGCTGGGGGCGGGCGCCTGTAGCTGAGGCCGAGGCAAGAGAATCGTTTAAGCCCAAGAGTTTGAGGTCGCTGTGAGCTGTGATGCCAAAGCATTCTACACAGGGCAATAGCTTGAGACTCTGTCTCAACAAAAAAGAAAAAAAAGAAGAAAGAAAGAAAAAGAAACAAAGTGAAGGGAAGAAACTGTCAGTATGAGATCAGAGTTAAGAATTCCTCCATCCATCAGAACCAGATTTTTTAATCAACTCTAACTGCATTTAGAGAGGGCATTACAAATAAAAATGCCTGGAAAACCGTGGTTACAAAAGAAATAAACTGAGGTGATATTTATGCTTACTTTGTTTTTTATTTTGTATTTTACAGAGATCTTGGTACTTGATGATTTCTACTGGAGAACACTCTGTGATAACTTTCTAATCCATCAGACTATCCGTTGACCTAAAACAATGCCAGGTTCACGGAAGGAGAAGACAGAGTTTGCTGTGGTTACCACTCGCTGGGTACACACTAGACTTGCTGATTTTAGCCGACAGGGCATTTGGGATGTTGAACAAGTCTCTCCTTCTGAAAAGCGGCCTGAAATTAGGAACCCCCTCAAATGTTCTCGGCTTCCTTTTTAGTTGTCAGCAGCTGTTGCAAACCATTTAGGCAAAGGAAGGAAACGGCAAACCCCATCAGTGAGGATGGATTCTGCATGGCAATTCACGACACGGGCTAATTTGGGCCGCACGCTTACCTCTGTTCCCAGCGCTCCGAATCTCTATAGGAAGGAAACTGCACAGGGTAGCTCTTTTGGGGGATTTTCATAGCTAGTGTCTGGGAGCTCCTGTAGAATCACAACCTGCTGATATCATAGGATTCCACCTCCCCGCCCCCTTCCAAGTGGAATTTGAGAGCCACATTGTGTGTCCTTGTCCTGAAAGCTCAGGGTGCCCATGTATGGAAAGCCAGGCCTTGGCTTTCCCCTGAGATACTGTGGCTGAAAAAGCCCGACTTTTTTTTTGCCACGGAACGGTGAACATTTATACAATCATTAAAATCGCATCTCCCACCGTATTTTTTCTCCTTCTCAGTTTTAATACATTTTTATAATTGCATTGAAGATATTCTAACCCTGTTTTTAGTGCAAAGATAAAATTTATGAACCGTAACAAACGTATCATCTCAGAGCCAACCCGAAGGATAACAATGTGCTTGGAAAAACCCCAGTGTTCGCTCCCTTCTGCCCACTTGAATGGGGTGCGAGAGGAAAAAGATTTCATGAGAACCCCAATCCTCGGGTGGTGGATATGGGGGAGGCTCCAGAGAACCCTGTGCCCAAGATCCAAGATGCATTTCATGGCACTGGACCTTCCAGCGATCTGCATTTTTATGTTGGATGTAATTGTGGCAACTTCTGTCAACACAGCCCAACACCCCTAATTAGATTTGTTCTCCTGAGTCCCCCTTCATCTTTTCCATATTGCCTTTGATGTGTGTTTTTGGAAGACATCAGAGAGGGCAGCATGGAGTAGCCAAAAGGTCAGCACACAAAATGCCCAAGGAAAATGGGGGTCAAGGTTGAGCTGGGCCACCAGGGAGCTGTGTGGCCCAGCCTTTCTGGGCCTCCTTTGCATGTACATAAGGAAGGATTTGGAGTGGATTTTCAAGCTCTAAAATGACTTGTTCTGATTTTAACAACAAAACACCTCCAGCCTTTCTACTATGTCACTGGTGAGAAAGTCAATGGCGTAAGGAAAACCTTAAATGTTGATGAGTTCCTAAAAATCCTGCAATCACGTCGTTTTGAACATGTGTTCGCTAATCCAGATGGACACAGTAAAATTTTTAAAAAGGAGAGAGAGAATGAGATTTTTCTACGCACCTACCCTGGGGGTTTTCATCCCTTCTTGCAGAACATAGCCTGGCCATGAACTCTCTGCAGAAAAGACAGCAAGAGAGAACACTAACTCCAGATGAACTTTTCTGCATTGCCTCCCTTTTTCTTCGGAAAGGCAGAGTTTTAAATATTTCCTAACTTCACGTAAGAGCCTTGCATAAGCCACCGAACGCCGGCCACCATAATGAAGTGGAGGTAATCTCCACAATTTAAAAACACTTATTGTGACAAAATGGATTGACGAGGTATAGGTGATCCAGGCAGACATAAATGAAATGCATCCCACCGGAAAAGTATTTTGCTCACACTGCCATTTACGGCTCCTGAATTAATAGACCAAGAAAGGCACCACCGGCCCCAACAAAATGCCGTAAAACCACTGGCGGCGAGTGGTGTCTCAAACTTTAATTCCCCTGGGGAGAAAAGGACACTGCCTAATCTGTATTCAGCCCTGACATTGCCCGCATCTGATATGGAACATTAGCTTCTAAGTCTCTCAATAGACTGGTGTCCTTCAGTTTATATTGCTTTATGTTAATAGTAGAAAAATTACACACAACATCATTTATCATTGTTATACTCTGCTATACATCCCAGGGCTTATTTTCATGTATTTATTTACCCCTGAGATGGGGAGAAATTAAAAATATGTATGGTTTCAAGAAAAACCTATAGGGAAAGAATCACTGTAAATCTCTTACAGGAAAAATAAAAATAAAAAGGCACTTGCGGCGCCCCAACAACAACTCCCTGGGGGGTGGGAGCCTATATGGTACAGCTAAGCTGGTGAATGATAAGATGCTTTCTGCCTAGGGACACAAGTACGGCCTGTCCAGTACTTCCTGCGGCGTGAGTACATAACAAAACCCCGGCACATTAATGACAACGTATCTTTTGTTCTCTCATCTCACCAGCTTTTTCATTTGTGGATTATACATCCTTAGGTCCCCCTGGTTCTGTTATTAGCTTTTTTGACATTTGATTGCAAGCTAGGGAAGGGTACTTTTTTTCTTTTTTTTTTTTTTTTTGCTTTTGAAAAGCCCTGACCATCTGAGCCTGACTTCTACACATTTTGACCCAGATTCCAGAAGCCCTGATCATAACCTCAGTTTGAATTGAAAACAGTTAACAAAGCTATCCTTGTGTTTGGTGGCTGAACTTCTCCAAAGTGGGCTTGTTCACACTGCGGAGATGACGCAGCGGGTTTGGGTGAGCACCTGCTTTGTGGGTCATGACTTTGTGCTCCAGCCCAGTCTCTGTCCTCCTCAATCTACGGGAGCCTCAGTTTCCTCAGAAACAAAAGGAGAAGTTGAGACTCTAGGAGCTAAGATTCCTCCTTGCTCCATTTGGGTCTGGCTCCCAGATTTTTCCATGATATTTTGGTTCCTTATCACAGTCCCATTAAGCTGGATGGATTTTCCCATTTTTCAGCCGTGCAAAGAGAAGCACAGAAATATTAACACAATTCAGGTCCCAGGCAGAAAACGCAGGCAGAAGGGAGCGGAAGACCTCCCTGGTCCTTCTGCCTGGCACTCCTGCCCGCCGTTCACTCTCCCGGGATGACATCTCTACAAACGAGAGCTAAGGAATGGGTCTATTTGAGGCACCTGGGGGAAATGACTAGAAGCTTCTGCTTGCCAGGGCTACCGTTCTAGATCTGATTTTTTATTTATTCATTTTTATCACTGTGACACTTAAAAATGCATACCTGTGTGATGCATGGTCATACAACACAGCCTTCTAATTTTGTTTTCTTAGGTTGGAGGCGGCTGTTTTAAGATAATGTCTTCCTTTATGTATTCTCACAGACCACGTCATCTCATCTACACTCAATGAGGCAGGCGGGGCAGGTACAATTTTCCCAATTCTGTGGACAAGGAAACTTGGGACCAAAGGCACTTCCTGACTAGCCTGAGCTCCTGTAGCAATGAATGGCTGGGTGGCTGAGCTGGGAACTGAACCACAGTTCTGGCTCCGAGCCCAGGCAAGACCCTTTCTAATACACTGCAATGATACTAATAAGCAGATATATAGTTGTGATGAATATGGACATTAATTTTTGTTCCAAAAGGCAAAATAAAACTGGTATCATTTATATAAGATGGTACAGCTTAAAAGCAGGATAATAAGTCATCTACAAGGTAGACACAGTGAAGTGTTCACTGAAAACATTTTTCTTGCCTTCTAAACGCATCACTAGACTACATTTCCCGGGTTCCCTTGCAGGTGGTTATGATCACATGACTGACTTCGGGCCAAAGGGAAGTAGGTGGAAGACTGTGCCTATATTTCTTCTTCCTCTGCCCGATGTTTGGATTTTAAGGATCAAGCAAAAGATGTGGAGGCTTGAGGGGATGGCCACGCCCAAGATGTCAAACCTGGTTCCTTTTTTTGTTTGTTTTCATACAGAGTTTCTTTCTGTCACCCTGGGTAGAGTGCTGTGGTATCTTAGCTCACAGCAACCTCAAACTCCTGGGTTTAAGCAATCCTCCTGCCTCAGCCTCCCGAGTAGCTGAGACTACATGCTCCAGCCATGACATGCAGCTTCTCACCTGCTATTTCTATTTATCTATCTATCTATTTATTTTTTGTAGAGACAGAGTCTCACTTTATCACCCTCGGTAGAGTGCCATGGCATCACACAGCTCACAGCAACCTCCAGCTCCTAGGCTTAGGCGATTCTCTTGCCTCAGCTTCCTGAGTAGCTGGGACCACAGGCACTTGCCACAACGCCCAGTAATTTTTTTGTTGCAATTTAGTTGGAGCCAGGTTTGAACCCCCATCCTCGGTATACAGGGCCGGTGCCCTACTCACTGAGCCACAGGCGCTGCTCCACCTGCTATTTCTGTTTTTAGTAGAGACAGGATGGGGGGGTGTCTCGTGTCTCTCTTGCTCAGGCTGGAATTGAACTCCTGATTTCAATCAGTCCTCCTGCCTCAGCCTCCCAAAGTGGTGGAAGCTATGGGAGTTGTTTGTTACAGCAGTGGGGCTATCCTGACTGGAAAAAGAAAGTTCTGGAAGGAAGGCAAGGAGTGTTTCCAAAGGTGACAGGTAGGCATTCAGAGTCATTCTCATCGTGAACCTCAAGCATTTACTCTCTATGCCCTCTTTGAGCAAATATTGCTAAGAACTGCCCCAGTGGGTCTTAGAATTTCCAAGTATAACACACTCCACATGCTCTCTGCCTTATCTTAGGCATCATCTGATTTTCTTCTTCATCTATTACCTTTCATTTTGTTTGATTACTTGAATGTTATATTTTTATTTCCATTTGAATATTAATAGTAACAGACAGCACGTATTGGGCACTTCCGCTCTCCTAGCCATTCTACTAGATACTTTACTGACGATGTCTCCTTCCATTCACTCTCAAGTATATATCAGGTGTGTGTCGTTACTGTCACCATTTCACAGGTGACAAAATGAAGGTGGAGGACCCCAAGAGACTTGAATCCCCAGAGCCACGGCCAATGCAGATTACACATTTGTTAATAAAAGAATAAAATTCCAAGAGCTAGGACTGAACCTCAGTATTCAATCGGTAAATGGGGCTTGGTACTCCTGGACAGCACTGTCCCCAAAATTGGCATGAGCAGCAGTAGCCTGAATGCTTTTTTAGACCCAGGAAGACCCAGCAGTGGCCTCCAGCCTCAGGTTTGGTAGAGAGGACCTTGTGAGCACTCCATCCAGGTGGAGGCTGGAGAAAATTCTTTGTCATAGTCCAGCGGGTGGCCCTCAGAGTTCAAGGGCACCCTTTCCATCCTACTTCCCCACACGACAGCCAGGAAGACAGAGGGCATGGTGGGTAAGAGCCGGATGTCAGGGGTCAGACTGACCCAAGTTCTCCGTTTAAGATCTTGGCTAAGTTATAGGAAGCATTTGTGCCTCAGTTTCTTTGTATGTAAAAACAAAATTATCTGTGAAATATAAATGACATAATGCCTGCAAAGCACTTAGCACAACATCTGATGCCTTCTGAACAGTTCATAAATTTAAGCTACTATTACTGTCATTTTCAACATCATCACCATCAGCCCCGTCACCACCAGCACAATCCTCCAAAAAGGGACCTGCTTAACCTCCAATGCACAAAACGGGTCAGCTGGAGAGACTGCCAGCTCAAAGGTCAGCTGAAGACTCCAACTCCCATTGTTTCAAGCAGTGGCTCTCAAGCTGTGGGTCGTGACCTCTTTGGGGGTCTCCTGCATAGTAGATATTTACATTATGATTCATAACGGTAGCAAAATTATAGTTATCAAGTAGCAACGAAAATAATTTTCTGGGGTCGGCGCCTATGGCTCAACAGGCTAAGGCGCCAGCCACGTACACCTGAGCTGGCAGGTTCGAATCCAGCCCGGGCCCGCCAAACAACAATGACGGCTGCAATAAAAAAACGGCAGGGCGTTGTGGCGGGCGCCTGTAGTCCCAGCTACTTGGGAGGCAGAGGCAGGAGACTCGCTTGAGCCCAGGAATTGGAGGTTGCGTGAGATGTGATACCACAGCACTCTATCCAGGGTGACAGCTTGAGGCTCTGTCTCAAAAAAAAAAAAATAAATAAATAATAAAAAAAAAAATAATAATTTTCTGGTTGGGGGTCACGACAACATGAGGAACTGTATTAAAGAGTTGCAGAAGGTTGAGAACCACTGGTTTAAAGACTCCCCCCAGGGCAGCTCCTGCGGCTCAAGGAGTACGGCACCCGCCCCATATACCAGGGGGTGGCGGGTTCAAGGCAGGCCCCGGCCAAAGCTGCAAAAAAAAAAAAAAAAAAAAAAAAACTCCTCCCAAATGCTCATCTCATCTTGAAAAAATTAATCTCACAACCACAGATATTTACAGTATGTCGGGCACAGAGGAACATACTCATAGAAAGTCAATTCTCTTTGTCACTGACCCAGCCAAGGGCAGATAGGTACCAGCAGCCATAGGTAACATTGCTATGCGTTGTGCCTGCACCTTTCTGCCCCAGACAGGGTCTGCCAAGGCTCATGGCCTGAGGACAGGACTGTCCATCTTCTCTGGCCAGAATAGCAGTAGTGCTAATAATGAAAGTAAGAGAAAAGATGATGGTGACAGCAGTAGTAGTGATATTAGTAGCCAGGATGCTAATTTCATTATGAGGACTCCTCATGATCTAATTCCCTCCCAAGAGGTTCTACCTCTTCACAAAGGAATTTTAAAGAGATACAAACATTCAGACCACAGCAGGATTCAAACCCATGCGAATGTAACTGGAAAGCCTGTGTTATTTAGAACTTTGGCCCCTTCTGCTTTAAAAATGTTATTATTTCTGACCTGGATTCCTCTTTGGAACTCTTCTAGGTAATGTTTACCCCACAGAAAGGATGGATTGCATTTCTAACATTTTTGAATGAAATCGTAAGTCATTTCCATAATGGCTGAATAGTCTGGAAATAAATTTCTTTTTTCTGTTGTGTGCCATGTGGGCACACTGCATAATATTTAAACGATAAAGGTTACCTCTCGTGTACGACAGCTGCGTTTTATGCTAATAACCAGAATCATTTAATCATTATGAACTAATGACCTGCATAATTTCATAGTGTTACAGCAGTAACGAGACGCTATCCGATTGAGCCACTGGAGCACTGACCTGCATAATTTCATTTCAAAAATGAAGTCATATCTGGGCCACTGGAAGGCAAAATTGGATTAAAAATGAGGAAAGTCAACCTTCAATTTGTATTTTTAAGTGGAGAGCAGCCGAATAGTTTGTTTGGTACCAGAACAGGTTTGAGCATTTGAATAGAAGCTGGGAAGAAATTCTGCATCATGAGATGACCCCAAGTCTTCACTATCTCTGTCCACGATGCTCTTTGCCATGCAAACTTGCAGAGCCCTTAGTCTGGAGGTGGGATCTCAGTTCTTACCTCTGAATCTGACCATGTGATTGGCTTTGGCCCAGAATCAAGAAGAAGTGATGGGGGACCAGTTCTGAGCTTCACATGTTTGACTATTTTCTTCTGTTTCTTTACTTACTATGAAAAGAACACACTCAGACTAGCCCACCAGTTGCAGGAAGAAGAGGAGAAGGGTATGAGGTGGGGACAGGATGCTCTAGCCAAATCCAGCCTAGATTGGCCAACCACAGCCTATTCTCAGATTAATAAGCAAGATTAGCAGAGCAATTCAGGGGAGCTAGGTCAAGTTCAGCTATTCTGCTGATGCCCAAGGAGGGAGCACTTAGACCAGGTCAGCCAGAGGGAAATTCTTTGCTCCCAAATCCAAGTTTCCCAGCTTGACCAATGGCTGATAACAAGTAGCCTGGGGCCTTGACTAAATTCATAAGGCAGTTGGGTCACAAAGGCTGCTGTCCTTGAGCACTTCCTGCAGCTGTGCTGGCTCAGAGCCAGTAGATGAGGGGTGGCCAAGCCAGTGCCCATGTCGCCTCCCCAACTGGGGGAAGTGCAGCTTAGGTTGGGGAGAGTCTTTTTCCACTTGGAGAAAGGAAAGGAGAGACCTCAGAGGACTGTGTTTTACAACTTGGGTACCAGTTCAGCCACGAAAAAATAAAGTACCACACAGAGTCCTGAAGTCCCTGATCTAGGCCTTGGTTCCTGGAAGGCATTTCTAGCCCCACACTGGGTCAGAAGGAAGCATGTGCCCTGAAGGGAAGAACCCAGTCTTGGCAAGATTCACCATCTACTGACTAAAGAGCCCTTTGACTTTGAATAAATATCCAAGGTAGCCAGGCAACAGTCACTGTGGGCACTGGGTGAGACTGTGCTGGCTTCAGCTGTGATCTGGTGGCCACAAGGGAGTGTCCACACCACTCCTCCCTAACTCGAGCAGCCCAGCACAAAGAAGGAAGTGAGAGATTTTGCCTGGTAATCCAGGGAATTCTCCTCTATCCCAAGTCCCCTGCCCAAGTCCCACCCAAGTCTCATCTGCAAGAGTCACGGCATTACTGGACTTGGGACACCTCCAAAGTTGATGTGACAGTGGCCAAAGACTTGGATATCTCACTCAATTCCCTTTGAATATCTGAAAAGCCTTCTGCAGAAGGACAGGTTCAAAGAAGCCCAGACTGCAAAGATGAAATTAAATCTCTACCTAACTCTTTAATGCCCAGACATTGATAAATATTCACAAGCATCAAGAACCCCAGGAAGACATAAACTCACCAGACAAACTAATTAAGGTATCAGTGACCAATCTTGGAGTGATGGAAGTACGTGGACTTTCAGACAAAGAGTTCAAAATAGCTGTCCTGAGGATGCCCAGTGAACTTCAAGAGAACACAGAGAAGGAATTCAGAAACTTATCAGAGAAATTTAACAAAGAGATTGAAATAACAGAGAAGCATGAAGTAGACATTGTAAAGTTTAAGAATTCAACTGACAAACTAGGAAAGGCATCAGAGTATCTCAACAGCAGAACTGACCAAACAGAAAGTATTAGTGAGCTTGAAGACAGGCTTTTTGAAAATATACGGTCAGAAGATAAAAAAAGAAAAAAGAACAAGTAAGAATGAAGTACACCTATGAGATCTCAAAAATGGCCTCAGAAGGGCAAATGAGAGAGTTACTGGTATCAAAGAAGAGGCAGAGAGAGAGAACGGGGTAGAAAGTTTATTCAAAGAAGTATTAACAGAGGACTTCCAAACCTAGAGAAAGATATCAGTATTCAAGTACAAGAAGGTCACAGAATACCCAAAAAATTTAACTGAAATAAGACCAACTACCTCAAGGCATTTAATAATAATGAAGTTCCCAAAGGTCATGTATTAAAAGAAAAAGGTTGTATAGGAATCAAGAAAAAAAATAACATATAAAGGAGCTCCAGCATGTCTGACTGCAGACTTCTCAGTGGAAACTTACATGCCAGGCACAACATATTCAAAGTGCTGAAGGGAAAAAACCCTCCACCCTAGACTATTATATCCTGCAAAAACATCCTTCAAGTATAAAGGAGAACTGAGAATTTTCCCACACCAACAAAAACTGGAGAATTTCATCAACAGACGTGTCCTACAAGAAATGTTCACCTTAAAAAATGTTCAACATAACTACAGCCTAGGATAAAGGAGGGAAGGGGAGGGCAAGGGAAAGGGAGGGAAGTAGGTTGATAGAGGGAGGGTTAGTAGGGGAACCACACCTATGGAGCATAATGCAAGTACAAGTTGGATCTATCAAGTGTAGAACACAAATGTCTTAACGCTGTAATTGGGTAAATGAGGTGAAAGCTATGTTGATTAGTAGCATGTAAGCACTCCAATTTGTACAAATAATCAACACATGCAAACACATAATGGCATAAATGTATGTATGATCTATGTACAAATGACTTAATACAAAAAAAAATGCTCAGCATCAGCAGTCATTAGAGAAATGCCAGTTTAAACCACAATGAGATACCACTTCACACCTCCTAGGATGGGTATAATTAAAAAAAAATACAGAAAATACATGTGTTGGCAAATACAGATGAGGATAAGCTGGAACCATCATACATCACTAGGGTAATGTAAAATGGTGCAGCCACTTTGGAAAACAATTTGATGGTTCCTTGGTTCCTCAAAAAGTTAAATAGACGTCCTGCAATCTCATTACTAGGATCTACCCAGAATAAAAGAAATCCTTTTATCACAAGGACATTTGTACTAGACTGTTTATTGCAGTTCAATTTATAATCACGAATATGAGGAAACAACCTAAACGCCCACCAACCCAGGAATGGATTAACAAGCTGTGTTATATGTATACCATGGAAGACCATTCAGCCATTAAAAAATATGGAGACTTTACATCTTTGTATTAACCTGGATGGAGTTGGAATAGATTCTGCTTAGTAAAGCATCACAAGAATGGAGAAGCAAGAATTCAACATACTCAATTCTAATAAGAAGGCAGTAGATAATCTAATGCAAGGTGGGGGACAGGAATGAGGGAGCGGGGAGAGGGGAGGGAAAAGGGAGATGGGGAGTCATGTGCATGCACACCTCTTGGGGGGTGGAACACAATTATAAGAGGGACTTTACCTAACAAATGCAATTAGTGTTACCTAATTCTTTGTACCCTCAATGAATCCCCAATAATAAAAAAAATAAAAAAGTGAAATATAGTATGGCCACATGACCCAGCAATTTCACTCTTAAATACTATATACCCAGGAGAAGAGAAAACAGGAATTCATAGCAAAAAAACAGCAGATCAATAATCACAGCAACATAATTCACAACAGCCAAACAGCAGAAACAACTTAGTGTCCATCAATGGGTGAATCAATAATGCACTGAGGTCTATACACACACTGGGATATTATTTAGCCATAAAAAGAGGGAAATACTGATATGGTCTGCAACACGGATGGACCCTGCAAACGTGCGAAGTGGAGGAAGCCAGACGCAAAAGGCTACACACTGCAGGACTCCCTTCACGGAAATACCCAGAGCAGGAGAATCCTCAGGGACCACCAGCAGGTCAGCAGTTCTCAGGGGCTTGGGAGGACAAGGGAATGAGACGTGACTCCTTAATGGATGTGGGGTTCCTCCTGGGGGCCAGGAACACGTGTTAGAATTAGACAGTGGTGACTGTGGTACAACACCATAAATGTACTAACAAGTCACTGAATTTGACACTTTAAAGTGGTTAAAGTGGTGACTTTTACATGAACCTTACCCCAGTAAAAAAGAGAAAAACATAAAGCACTTATTAGAAAATGTTCTGGCGTGTGGGAAATGTTGCCTAAGCACTTCCGATTCAGAATGATAATTCTTCAAATGAAACAGTGATGCAGTGAGGGGAATGAATGGACCACTACGGGCACAGAGCTCCTTTTGTGGGGACAAAAATGTTCCAAAATTAGGTTGTGATCAAGATTGTAAAACCCTGCGAATGTAATAAAAAAAACTGAAATGTACACTTTCAATGGACTTACTGTAAGATTCGCGAATATCTAAACCTTATGGAAGAAAATATTAAATTTTTAAGTAAACTGAATAAATTATACCAAAAAACAAAAGTAATAGATACTCAAGACTCATGACGTTTAAATTATTTTACTGCAGTTGACTATCTATCTATCTACCTACTGGAGACAGAGTTTCACTTTGTTGCCCTTGGTAAAGTGCTATAGCATCACAGCTCACAGCAACCTCTAATTCTTGGGCTTAAGTGATTCTCTTGCCTCAGCCTCCTGAGTAGCTGGGACTACAGGCGCTTGCCACAACACCCAGCTATTTTTTGGTTGCAGTTGTCATTGTTGTTTAGCACGTCCAGGCTGGGTTTGAACCCGCCTGGCCTTGGGGTACGTGGCCAGCACCCTACCCACTGAGCTATGGGCGCTGCCCTGCATTTTACTATTTAATCTCTGTTCCTGAAGTCATTATTTGTACTGTGTGTGCATGGGGAGAACGTTTTATAATGATGCATGCTACATATTTCTTCTCACTTCCTCATCCAGGAACCTCACATTGGTAACTTAGAATTGGCCATCGTACAAGGATTTACGCCATGGAAATAGAAAATCGCTACATATCGGGTGTGATTTATTGTTTCGTTGATTGTCTAGACTGACGACAATAACGTAGACAATGTTATCAATACAGACACAACACAAACACGTGCCATTCTGCAGCTGCTGTATACATTACGAGTTAACACAAAAAACTGAACAACTTTTAAGAACGGATCTTCCAATATTTGAAAATTATTATCTGACTCAGCAAAGAAGTGATGAATAATAAAGTTCTGACATGCATTTTCGTTGTTCCACTTTCACCTTACTTGTTGGCACAAAGGAAGATATTCATAGAGATTCATGATGTAGCCGCACGCTGCAATTACACACAGCAACAACGGTTTGGTAAGGATGCAACGATGGCAAAAATCAGCCAAAGCATTTGGTGAAAATTGACTATCTCAGATTGAAAGGAAGGAATACCGTGGAATTATTACTATTATCATTTGTTTGTTATATGCTGCACACACTTTGTAACAGTAATTTATAAAAACCTTGTGTGTGCAACAGTTGTTAAACTTTCACCCATACATGCCACTCGTGGTTGGGCTGCGTGTTCCAGAGTGAGACCACCTTAGGGCCTCAAATAGCCTTAACTGAGTTTCTCTCTTCTCTCCTAGCTGCTGCGGCCTAAGGAAACATTCAGAGCAAGGTGCTGCAAACTGCTGCTGCCGGAGGTGAGAATTTCTGCAGCCGTAGGTGGCACCTGCCCCTGGCAGGTGGGAGCAGGAAGGATGCCTTCAGCTTGCCTGTGCTCTCCTTCCCGGGCAGCGCCTGCTGCCAACAGACACTTCATCTTACTTTGCTTAATTCTTAGACAGCCAGTCACACTTGGTTATTGTTTTTAGTTTTACAGACTAGTATTGAATTATTTTTATGGATGTTATTTCTCAATTAGCGTATTCCCCGGAGACAGCGCAAGCCTCTAGAATTTAGCTTCTCCTTGGCTGTAATCACTGCTGCCACCTGTGCTGCAGGGGAGGTGGTTTTATGTTCCTCTGGCTGCTGCTGCCCAGGCTGATCCTTGGGTCCTACTGACCCACTACATAAGGGGCACATGGCTTTCACATGTGGGGTCACAGGTTGGGAGTGTGACCTCAGCCTGGTCAGGAGATAGTGGTTGGATGCCTCCAACCAAGAGCCTCCCATGGTGATCATCAGGACTGACAGATATAGGTCCTTATGATGAAGGCCAGAGGTGACCTTGCAGTCATTGGGCTCCAATGACAATTGCAGGTGGCTTACTTGCAGACATCATCAGGCTCCCTGCCTCATCCACCCTGTTGGTAGGGGAGGCTAAAATAGTAACAATGGTAACCTCTGACCCTGAGTGAGCGCCTGCCAGAAAGCAAGGTCTCTTCTAAGCCCTTTGCACGTATCATCTCATTTAGTCCTGCCAACATCTCTTTGTAGTAGACGCTGTTATTTATTCTCACTTCATACATGAGGAGACTGAGGCTCAGACAGATGAAGTCTCTGCTCAGAGTCACATGCTTGCAGACTGGCTCCAGATCTTGTGTTCCCATCTGCTACATCAATAACCCCCACCTTAGTAAGAACTTCATTCGCTGGCTGTCTGAGGAGTACCCGATGGGGAAGAGCCACACAGCGCCACAGATGGCTCAATCTTTACTCTTCGATTCCAATGAGAAGATCAAAGACCTGTGATCTTATCAGGCTCACAAAAGGAGTTAGGGCTTGAGTTACTGTCTCTTTTCTGCCTATAAACTGG
Source organism: Perodicticus potto (assembly GCA_963574655.1). Lineage (NCBI taxonomy): Eukaryota > Metazoa > Chordata > Mammalia > Primates > Lorisidae > Perodicticus > Perodicticus potto. Next base: position 42,314 of record CAUYRH010123775.1, read on the forward strand.
ACCTAATATGCTCTGAGCTTCAATCCTCTCATCTATAAAAGGATAATAATATCTACCTGTTGGGACGATTGAGAGATTGGGTGATTGACATGTACAATGGAAATGGCAATGGCATTGAACTTGCAGGGTTAATATTAGGATTCAGCGCGTAAAGAGCCATGAGGGTTGCAGGGTACATGTAACCTCCACCACCATCATCATCGCTATCATCATCACCACCATCACTATTATTACCACCATCATCATCAACACTTTTAATTAGAAGCCATTCATTCATATCTTTGTAAAGGATATGAGGTAAGCCTTAGTGCCCAATAAAACCCCTCTTTCCTCTGCTTCCTTAAGTCGCCCGGCTTTGAGTCTCACTAACCTCCTGCAGTCCTTAGGTGTCAGTCAGAGGCTCTCGCTTGGTGAAAAGAAATCTGTTTCCCAGAAGGAGATTGCACCAAGTACAGCTGGGCTATGGGTGTAGACTCTTTCTTCTTGTCTGTCCCGGCCCTGGCAGCTAACACTTCACCATCCCCTCCAGGCACGGCCACCTGGCTCTTCTCCACTCTCCCAGGCCTGTCCCCACTTGCCACAGCATGGCTGGCTAAAGTGCACAGTGTCACACTCACTGTAAGCTCGAGCTCAGGCAATCCACTTGCCTCGGCCTCCTAGAGTGCTAGGATTACAGGCATGAGCCACCGAGAAAATAGAGGTCTGTTGAAATCCAAATGTCTAACGATTAAGGGATAAGTTAAGGAACAGCCCCACCTACCATGCGGCCATCATAAAGGATGACTACCTGTCACCCATAAGGGAACATGTGTGTTTTTCTGGAGAACTTGTTCATAGCTGTTCATTTTAGTGGAAATGAGTGCAGTTTTGGTGCTTTCCATGTTGAGTTTAAACGACATTAAAAATGTTTTCATTAAGATCACACACTACGATTCGGTATGATAACTCAAAATCACTGTGTTCCCCGAGAAGCATGGAAATGGCCTGAAATATGATACATCCGGGTCTAAATAGGTGAAAAGAGCCTTTTCATGGATAGAAAATAACAAGTTCTGGAAAGAGAAGAGACCTTTGGATAATTCTTTAATTAACAGTGCTCTTTGGGCGGCACCTATGGCTCAAGGAGTAAGGTGCCGGTCCCATAAACCATAGGTGGCGGGTTCAAACCTGGCCCCAGCCAAAAAAAAAACTGCAAGAACAACAGTGCTCTTTCATTCCTTAGTAGAACATAAAATAACAGCACATCTTATAATTGATTGTGCTATATTCATACAATATAGCCTATGAGGCCTTTGTAATGCCCTAATAACGTTGTTAAAAATAACTTAAGTTACATATATACTATGCATATAACGCAATCGGAAAAATGCAAAACAAAATAAAACAGGATAGAGAAAAGAAAGACTGGAAAGAAATAAATGTGAAACTTAACGCAGCTGGTATTGGAGGGGGAGGAATAAAGACAGAATCCTCTTTCGCTGGTACAGAGAAGGGAATGCATTCATAATTTTTGGTCCATCACTTTTGAATTCAATTACCAAGCAGTTTGGATGACTTTTCCTTCCCACTCCAGGAGAATATTTAGAATCTCCGGAGTGCCTTGCCCCGGGATAAGAGAAGTGAGCTCTGCCCTTCTTCCCAGATGACGAAAGAAAGGGAAACCTTCGAGTGGGTGGTGGGACAAGCAGAGTTCAAAGCAGAGGAGGAAAACGGAGAGGGAGATACAAGAATTCAGGGGAAAGTTCCCCCATCTGAAGGTGAGGTCAGCAGTCACTGCAGGAGCAATGGAAACAGGGCAGAGAGGTCCCCCACCTTGGAGGGGGCAGAAGAGGAAGGACAGAGCAAAGGGGGAAGCCAAGCCAAGAAGGCTGGAGAGGGAATTAGAGCCTGATGATTTATATCTGCTACCAAAGGTACCGGCCTGATCTATTTCTTCCCCTCTACCTCTCAGAAAGACAGACAGAGAATGTTCACCCAAGACTGGGAGTGGTCCAGGGAGCAAGTTTAGGGTCCATACTGTCTATACTGCTTGTGTTTGAATCCTCTGCCTCAGTTTACCTATGCAATGGGGAGAGTCATGCTACTCCCTTTATGGGGTTGTTGCAAGAACTCTAAGTGGTTTTCCAAGGAAAGAGTCACAGATGTTGTGAAGAGCCAAAGCAGCACTCAGGGCGCCTGCTGATGCCATCATCATCATCACTTTTTTACAGCTAAGACCATATTTATATCTTTCTAAAAGGAGAAATAATAGCTTTTTGACGAAGAGGAGATAAATAAGTCTAACGAAGAAAGCACACAAAGCCGCGGAAAAAACTCAGCGACCCTCAGTGGGCCGCGCCATCCACACCTGTTAACGCCAGGTAGTGAAATAGAAGCAGTTCTTCAAAGGGCTGCCGCCTCCTTCCCGGGGAGGCTGGGGTGGGGGCGGTAGAGGTGGGAGGGTGCCGCTGGAGGACAGCAAGGTGGGGTGCGTATTTCTGAGTTCCAATACACAGCCTCCCTTTTCCCGTCCTTCCAACTTTTTAAAATCGAGAGGCACAATTTCCAAAATAGCTCTATTTATAGCTGAGTGCCCAGTTACTGGCAGATGTTAAAGAAGTCCCAGACATGTAGGCTTTGGAACAAGCCAAGGGTCCCAACACTCCCCGTGAACACTTCAGTTGTGGTGAATGTGTCATCGTTTCCCTGTCTTGAATTACCTGTCATGCACAACAGCATTTGTTTGTCTCTAGAAGCTACTTGGTAACTCACAAGGTTGCAGCTGCAAAAGAACCCTCCAGGCATGGGCGGGTGGCAGGGGAGTCTCAGGCCACTGCTGCAGCCTGGCCCCGCAGTTGTGACCCTCTTCGGCTGCTGCTCTCTGAACCCACAGTCCCCAAGGCAGCCAGACAACCCTTAGGGAATGTCCTTGGAACCTGTTACTCCCCTGCTTAAAGCCCTTCAGGGGTTTCCTCTGTTCCTTCAGGACAAATCCTAGCTGGTGTCCACCCGTGCTCCATCAGCAACACGGCCCCCTTTAGCTCTTCTCTGTCTCAAAGATTTGCACTTGGTTCACCTTGCCTAGAATTTTCTCTCTCACTCTGCTCTTCCAGTTGCAGGAAAGGTTTTCATTCCTCAGCTCAGATATCGCCTCCTTGAAATGGTCTTTCCTAAGTCACTTCATTTACTACCGGGAGGTCCAGTTTAATTTCCTTATTGCACTTATCACAGCCTCTATTTGTTTTGCAAATTCACTTCTTTATTCGTTGTTCCCCTCACCCCGCCCCTTGCCCAGGTGAGCTCCCTTAAGGTATGACCCTTTTAGGGTTAACCTGTTATTATGCTATTTCAGTACCTAGCTCTGCATAGAATCGGAGGGGCAAGAGCTCAATGGATCAGCCAGTTAATCAATGAATGAATTAGTCCATGCCTGAGTGTTGGGGAACAGAAGTCCTCTTTGGACACCCCTCTCCTGACCCCAGTCTCCGAGATGATAAGAGAAGAATGTTACGGGTGTCTGTCCTTGGGGGGAAAGGAAAAGTACCCTGATAGCCTTCATCATCCAGAAGGGAAAAGGCACAAGTGGGGACAGCCTGGCCAGAAGCTACAGGGCCCCAGGGGCTGACAGGGATTTGAGGCATCGGAACCACCACCACACTGGCCACACCAATAATTCATTCCAACACCTGACAATAGAAAAAAAAAAAAAAAAAAGCACACATTCAGCTTCCCCTGCTGCCAACTGTGTTCCAGAGATGGTGATAGTGAGGACAACAAGCAAGGAGACAAGAAAAGACTCAGCCCAGTGGCTTCGTGCGATTGCTGTGGCTGCACTTCTGTTTTAATCTACAGCAGAAGGGGCAGAGCTGGAAGAAATGGTTTGTTAAACATTTAACCAGCTCCCAGCTTGAAAGGCCCCTCTCCTTCTTTGGGGCCAAAGGAGGTGCCCAGTGAGAAGCTCAGGGTATATCCCACCTCTGCCACCAACTTGCTGCCTGGGATAAGAACGCCTGACGAGGAGAAGGCACCCCTGAATCAGACTACGGTGATCCCGGCGGCACCATTTACCAGCTCTGTGAACTTGGGCCATCTGCCCACATTCTGAGCTTTGGTTTCCTCATCCTTAAAATGGGAATGATAACACACTCTGTTATTCACAGACTCGTATGCTGAAGGCAGAGCCCTGGGAGGGGCATGCAATTAACGCAGCCACCCTCAGCAGCTGCAGCTGCACCTTGATCAGGGTTTTAACATCTCACTTTAAAAAACAAGACGGGCCGGAGCCACCCCATTTGTGCTTCCCAGTGGGGAAAGAGATAATATCAGGTGATACCGGGATCTCTATGAATCCCTTCCAGCTACAAGCATTCCACCAGTAGATTAAGTTTGTAGGTTTAATTCAGACCTGTCAACCCCCCCAAATAGCTGGACATCTGGAGCCATATTTAGAGTGAATCAAACTGGTTACCGTCCAGTTGGGAGGGTGTCACATCTCTGCCATGGCCATGTGGGGAACTGCAGGGGGCTGGGTCGATGTGGCTTTCTTGGAAGAGCAAGGGCCACGAGCAGCTAAGGAGAGCTAGCAGGGGGTGGGGGGGGTGTTAGCGCTCTCTCAGTCTGAGCTCTGTCTCTGTGACCAGGGGACTGACATGGCTCAGGGCTGGGGACAGCCAAGCACTCCCTCTTACAGTTTTTCCAAACAAGTGCAGCACCCCTGTAACCCCTTCCCTGGAATGTGATATAGGAGGGTGCGTGGCTGGTGAGGGATGTTCCCCTCTGATATACTGGGAACACACAGCAGACAAGTTGCTAACACAAAATGACTCTGAGACCACACCTTGAATTTCATACCTTGAATTTCTACCGTGTCGGTCTTCTGAGAAGCTTGGAACGCTCACCCAAATTGTGAAATGACTTGGCCCCATCCTCCCAGTCATACTGAGACCAGGATTACAGCATGAACATATGACACCCTAGTCAACAACACACGCATCAATCACGCTGAGGTCCGATGTTAAGTAAATACCGGCGTATTTATTAGTTTGCGGTCTTGCCATGGCCTCATTCCTTACTGAGGGAGTGGTGAGCCAGTTACGTGAAACCTGCCTGCCCCCGGAGCCGGACTGACGGAGGCGTTGCAGTGGTTACCGATCCCCGGGGTGTCGAGAGGAACCCAACAAAGGGTGTGAGAGGGAAAGATCGAGAAACTGGCTTCCGGGGGTGTGGCTTGGGGACCCAGGTGCACCTGGATGTAGCGATGAACCTAACTGCATGACTTGGGTTGAATGTCTGACTTCCCATCCATTGGACAGGAGGCCCACGGTAAGGCTGAAATTAACAGTTGCTACAAAATGTGCACATAGTAGGCACTTACAAAATGATTCGCTCCTTAGGGAAAGGCCCAGGACACTGTGCCAGCATCTGCCACGAGGGCTTTTTTGACTATTCTGGCTAAATTAGCTTTTCCAGCACCTTGTACATGTCTTCATGTTAATACTTACTGTGCCACACTGGGACCGTCCATGAAAACAGGTGATGCCCAGTAAAGCTGGGAGCTCCCTGGGAGCAGGCCTAGTATCTTTTTATGCCTATGTGAGCAGGGTCTACACCAGTGTTTTTCACCCTTTTTTTAATCACATCCTACACTTGAACCTATAGTTAAATGCCTGTGGCGTATTTAAATTATGCTGATCAAAAAAAAGAAAAGAGTTTAAAGAAAGGCTACCCTGGTTCGGCGCCTATAGCTCAAAGGCTAGGGTGCCAACCACATACACCTGGGCTGGTAGGTTCGAATCCACCCTGGGCCTGCTAAACGACAACTACGGCCAAAAAATAGCTAGTTGTTGGAGCAGGCCTGCAGTCCCAGCTATTTGGGAGGCTGAGGCAAGAGAATCACTTAAGCCCAAGAGTTTGAAGTTGCTGTGAGCTGTGATGCCACAGCACTCTACGGAGGGTGACAAAGTGAGATTCTGTCTCAAAAAAAAAAAAAAAAAAAAGGAAGGACACACTGTGCTTTGAACTTCTTTTGAAAATAGTCTAATTAATGGTCTTCACAAATTTTTGAGACGTACCTAAGATCCTCTCATGGCACACTGGTTGAAAAGCACTGGTTTACACTGTGATGCCCAATACAACACCCAGTGGACACATCTGTTATGGAAACTATTCAAGTTACATTAAATTGAATTAAAATTCCAATGCATTGGTCATGCTGGCCACACTTCAAGCAAGTGTACGAAACGATGCACAGAATATTTCCAGAAAGTCCTCCGTTTCACTGCAGAGATTCTGCTGGGCGGGGCTGACGCACGAAAGGCACAGAGCCAATGTCACTGTCTGCTAAGGAGGAAAAGGCAAGAGAGAGAGACAAACGATCCCACGATGGACCACAGGAGCCAAGAAACAATGATGCTGAAAAATATAATCACTGGCACATTCCTGGCCTCAGCTTCATTCCCCATCTTCCCCATTTTCTGCAAATGTATCTTAAAATTTCATGCAACATTTGAAAACATGCATGCTGCATTAAAAAAAACTAGGATTTGGGGAGCTCATCATCCATACTGACTCCAAATGTGTTCATTGCACAAACACAGGACTTCCTAGCATCACACAGACAGCTGGTGCTAAACTGGTGCGGATCAAGTCAAGGGTTCCCACACACTACTTGCCTGGCATTTTTTGTGTATTGGAGGCTCCATTTTGCAGATGGGAAAACTGAGGAGCAGAAGGTCTAAGCTGCCCCAGTTGCACAGTGAGCATGGGTCAGATGCCAGGCTCCCAACCGCCGTCCGTCCTGTCCAGTAAGAGACAAGCTAACTTGACTTGTGCTCCTATTTTTTTCCTGCAGTCCATACATACAAAGGTTTCTTTCCAGAAAAGGCCTGGGAAAAAGATCATTCTGAGAGGGCTGCGTCACCTCTTTGAACTAACCCTGCACCTCCTCTTTCCCTCTTACTTCCCAGTAACTTGTGAGTTTGGAAACTGGAGTAAGATTTTTCTGATTAGCTACAGTGTCCCCCCATCCATGGGGATCCACAGCCACGTCCTGCAGAGAAAAATAAATGGGAAACTGATGAGAGTCATCACATAGTCCTGGAATGGAGATGTGATGGCCACCCACTGACCCTGACTTTGAAGGAGTCAGGCTCCCGAAGAGGCTCAGGATATGCCGGTTGCCAACGTCAAGCCAGACAAGGACAAAAGGGAGGATGACATACACTAAGGAGAAAGTAGTGGACCAAGCGCCAGTGCTCCATTGGCCAAAGAAAAAAATAAAACCGCTAGGGTAACAATGCTAATGATTATTATAACAACTCTCCCTCCCTATGTGAAGCACGGCTGTCCCTGTGCTGCCCAGGCTCATGTCCAGACTATAAGGAAGAAGCTTTTATCCTCTTTGAAGTAGGATGGGGGGTGGGAATTGTGTCCCCCAGGGCTGGAGAAGGGTGAGCAGTCTTAGCTCCCACGTGCTCCCTTCACGCCCTCCCTGTGAATGCTGCAGTGACTGGTCTATTTCAACAAGAGCTGAGGAATGAGTCCGGGTATTTCAGTTCTTGGAGTAGACAAGCCACAAAAGAACATCACTGTGAGGTAAAAGTCAGGCTGAGTTTTACTCATGAAAAGCTGCCAGAAAACTCCACGGTGGGGAGGGGGGCGGCACGCTGCGATTCTCCAGGGCTTTGCCGTGAGCAGTCAAAACATTCAGAAATTGCAAACCCAGGAGATATATTTGTCTTGTGATATTACTGGCGAGGGCTGAATATAGTCCTGATAATCTTTCAGTTCAATGAACAGGCAGAAGAAAGGTGAGCAGCCAGGGGTAGGGTGGGGTAGGGTGGGGCAGGGGTGGGGATGAGGAGTGGAGGCAGTACAGGGACACTCGGCCACCTCTGACTGAGGGAGGTGGGCACTGGGTCACTCCTCTTCTCTGACCTGAGATAGCTCCCCACACTCTGGGAATGAGGGCTGGGAAGTCTCTCACCATCTGTCTACCTCACCTACCTTTCCAGACTTGCCTGGCACCTCTCTCCCAGCACAAATTAGATGTATTAGCCAGAGGGGACCCCACACTGTCCCCTGGATGTGTCCATGGTCTCAGGATACTTTAGCTGGTTTTTGCTTGTGCCTCTGTATGGAAAGCCCTTTCCATCCCTTCCTTCTCAGATGAGAAAAAAAAATCCATCTGTCTTCCTGGCTGGCATCCTTTGAACATGGCCATGATGTGAATTCTTTCCTAACCCCACACGGAAGGCATTGATCTGTTAAGGCTCTTCCTTCGGCCACAACAGCACGCGACCCCAGCATTCTATTTAGTTGGACATGAGTCCATCCCCCTTTCAAGACCATGAGTGGATAGGAATAATGTTCAATTTCTCTTTGCACTCTGCAGCAAAAATTTGCTGAAAGAGGAAATAGATTTGTTGGATGTCTAAGTGACAGGAAGCACAGAGAGTCTCCTGGGAATACCGCAGAGTCCAGATCAATGGACTGTTCCAGAACTGCCTTCTGCTATTGCATGCCCACATGTGTGTACATGCACATGTATACGCACACGTGTCTGTGCCCCCACAGATACCCACATACACACACAAAACGGGCTTTCCAGGGAATGGGCCAATGTGACATCCAGGTCAACGGGGATTTTGACACCCACCGTAATTCAGAACTCACTTAGAATTAAAATTTCCAGCCTTTCTTCCAGAAAGTCCTGGAATGGCCTTTTTGAAGGAAGAGGAAATGGCTGAGCATGGTGGCCTACACCTATCATCCTAACACTTTGGGAGGCTGAGGGAGGAGGATTATTTGAGGTTAGGAGTTTGAGATCAGCCTGGGCAGCACAGTCGGGACGGCAAGGCCTCCCCTGCCTCTGACCACAAAGCACTTGTTCCCTGCTCTGCCCCTTTGGAACTGCTCGTGATGTCTAGTCCTTGTACTTTCTGTAAGAAATTTAAAGATTAGCCATCCTCGCTAACTACTCAGGAGGCTGAGGTAGGAGGATCACCTGAGACTAGAAGTGAGCTATGATGATGCCACTGCACTCTAATCTGAGAGAAAGAGTACAATCCTGTCCCAGAAAGAAAAAAAAAAAAAAGGAAAGGAAAAAAAAACTGAAGTGGGAAGTGTGCGCGGACACCAACTCTTCCCTGTACAGTTTCGGAGAGATCTCATTCCAGCCACATGCCTTCAGAATCATATTCCCAAATTCCATTAAATGCCTGGGAAAAATGTGTTAAATTCTGGATCCTTCATAAAAGTATGCGAATTATGCCAACAAAGGTTGAATACAATAATTATTTTGCAGCCCGGCTCCCTGCTCATCATTCACATGCAAAGTACTGGCTGATCCCAATTAGCTCAAACTTGTTTTTGCTTTTCTTTGCTTGTCGCCTCCTGCCCACCTTCTGGGACTCCTCCTTTTGGGTTATTTGTTCAGACTTCAACTCCAGACACACCACTGTGATTTCCTTTTTAATAAACACTATCCAGTGAGTAGCGGGAAACAATGAGAGGCACCTGCACTCTATTATAACTTCTCATTCCACCCACAAGCGCGGGGCTATGAATAAGTGAGAACCGCCGTGGGTCTAAGAATAGTAACAGCGTTTTCCCATAAACACAGTACCATAAAACTTCAGCTAACAGTGAAGGACAGAGAACTCGCTGCCTCATTGTTTTAAATGTGGGAGGAATGTCCCTTGGAGAGCCAAATGTCTGCTGTCTGGCTGCAGCCAGTGCCCTAGCCATAGTGGGACCATGGGACAGTCCATTCTGTGCTGGGGAACAGCTGGACATTCCTGCAATCATAGGGGTGGGGAGTGCTAATTAATGACAGTCCAGGGGGCAGAGTCAGAAGTTGTAGAGGACAGAACATGGAGTGAGGGATCAGAAAACACATTCAGGCTCTATCTTATTATAACAGACGCCTACTGTGTGCCTAACATATGTGTTAGCATTCTTTTAGGCTACTCTGGTGAACAGAACAGCCAAAAAGCCTCTGCCCTCATGGAGTTTACAATCAGACCATTTAATAGCAGTGTTAAGACCTGCCCAAGTTACCCAATTTCATTGAGCCTCTGTCCCTTGCCTGTGAAATGGGCTAAAAACACACCCAGGTCCCAAGTGCTTGAAGTCTGGAATAAGCTGGTAGTGGTGGCGATAATAGTCACCTATTTTTTTGTTTGCTTCTTTAATCTCCTCCAAAGTTATTTATTATCTACAAATAATAGAAACAGAAACAGAGCAACTTTGCTCTGGAGAACACCGCAGACACCATATTAACCGAGTGATCAAGATTAACGTTTCCAGTAAGAAGACACGTGTACCTTATGAATCCCTTGATAAGATGCCCCCAAGAGGAAATAATGTCATTTCTATGCTATTCTGTTTTAAAAATGTGGTTTTCTTTTTATTGTGGTAAAATATCCATCACATAACATAAAATGTTTAATCATTTTAAGTGTACAATCCAGTGGTGTTAATTACATTCGTCATGTTGTGCAACCATCGCTGCTATTTCCAAAACCCCATCACCCTGAGAATATTAACTGCTTTTGAACACATGTTTATGTTGAACAGAAGCTTCTTCAAACTCATTGGAGGTTGAAGGTTGGATAGATGTGATAGCTTCTTAACTGGGACCATGGCTTCAGTCCTCACCACCACAGGCCTCACCAATCTACTGAACACAGCAGCCAGAAAGATCCTTTCAGTAATATAGAAACCGGTTCTGATCATTTCTACATCAAGATTCTCTAAAGCATGCCCATTTCCCATGGCAGGCCTGCTCTGGGCAAATGCTGATTCCCAGGCACCCTGTCATTCCTTCATGCACACCCACTGTGTTGCAGCTGACTGCTTTGCTGTTCTCCAAATACACCACATCGCTGTGACCTCAGGGCTCTTGCACCTGCTGTTCCTTCTGCTTGGGAGGCTAGCACTTCCTTCAGCTCTCTGCTCCCATCTGTGTCACCCTTTCCAGCGAGATCTTCCTTGAATATTCTCTGTCAGACACCATACCTAATAGTTCTTAACTTCCCCACTCCACTTTTTTTCCCGTGGCACTTACTGGCATCCATACCAATACATTGCCTCTCAGCGCTAAACCCTGCACCTTGGCTCTTGGGAATCAAAGAGTTTTCTCTTGCCAGCGGGAGCCACATCAAGCTTCGCCAGTAGAGGGCGCTGCAGGGACACGGGAGGAATCCGGTCCGCGGGGCTGTGGCGGGGAACTTTCAGAGGGCAGCGAACTCTGCCCACCAGGGAGCAATTTCCCAGCACACCACCCTTGCAGGCAGACTTCCAATGACTTCCATGGTAGGGCACTACCCTAGACGTCCTTCCCTGGTCCCACCTGTGCTGGACCTCTGCCAGAACGTCTGTGCCATCTAACAGACCATGGTCTGGTCTGGATCCTGACTAGTGGGGACCTTAGATTTACTGATTCTTTGGGCGCACTGCTGCAGCCCTCATAGCCGTGGCTTCTCCCAAGACCTTTACCCCTTAGTAGCCAATATCCTCTTGTAGTTAACCATTCTTAATATTAAACTTCTCTTGTTAAAGTTATGTCATTTCAGTCGCCTAACAGGATCCTGACTAACGTATTAGAACTGATGTACTAGAAATAAGTAAATGAATGAGTGTTTGTGTGTATGGGGAGGTGTCTTTGTTAATCACCCATTTTGTCTCCCCCTTCACAGAATGCAAGCAAGGACTCTGCTTTGTTTACTGATCTGTCCCAAAGGGTTGGGCACATACTTGACATGTGACAGGCAATGGAGGAATCTTTATAGGTAAGGAGGAAGGAAGGAAGGAGAAAAAGAAGGATTGAAGGAATTTGGGGGTGGGGAAGAGAAAGAATGAATGGATGTAGAAGGGATGGAGGGATGGTGACCCCCCTGCTCCCCAAGTGGCACTACATGGCCTCAGTACAACAGCTCTTAGTAGGCAGTAAGCACTTACAAATAGCCATCTATTAATCTCTTTGTCACCCTTACATGACTTCCATTTAACCTCTCCATCCTTATACCACTTATTTGGAACAACCAAATACCTCCCCATCAGGAGCCAGAGCCTAAAGCTTGAGGCTTGCCCTGTGACTCCCTTGAAGAAAAATAACAACAAAGTGAGCACAGACTGAAAAAGGAAAGCATCCTTTAGACCTAAACTTCCGGCGCTTGTTTTTATTCTGACGATCAAAACAGAATAGGAAGCCATCTGCCTCACCTATGACTGTGTGTGCAACGAGTTTCCTGCCTACAGACAACGGTGGTGGTGGGTCAGACTCTCTTTTCTCTTTGATTGGAAAGCCCTTCAAGGTCAGGACCTGCTTCTGGTGTGAATACTCACTGTCTTATTCTACAAAAAGGCCTTACCAGCAAGATGTGAGATGAGCATTTTACAAAAGCATAAAACACGTCTGATATTTTAAATGCTTGGCAATTAGAACAGCAAACTACACTCCAATCTACAGAGTTAAGTTCATTACCTCAGAAGATTATAAAGGAAAACTATTTGCAAATTAGAAAGCCCTAAGAAATTTTTTTTGATTCATCTATTACTTCTTGGCTCAAGATTTCATTCTCTCTCCTTCAACTTTTTTCCACCCATTGCCCAGTTTCTTCAGAATCATACTGTCCATACTAGTTTGTTTACAAAACAGACTCCCCAAAAAGCTGCAAAATCGCACAGCCAAGAATTACATTTACCTACTAAAACACCTAATGAGAATATAATCCAGCTAATGAAAGAACGCCATGGTATGTAATACCGACCTCTCTGATGTAAATAGCAACGATCTATTTCAATCACTGTTTTCTTTTTACCTCAAATTTCTAAACAGTACTAGAAGAAATGATCACAGTTGAAACTCATGGTGCTGCAGTGTAGCCATGAACCAAAAGGAAACAAGAAAAAAAGGCATCTGAGTGTTAAAAAGTGGATGCTACGTTCTCCAAAGGTATGTACATATACAAATAGCCAATAAGCACGTGAAAAAGATGCTACTACCATCCAACATAGGGAAATGCCAATCAAAATCAGATACCACTATACATCTACTGGGATGGCTATTATATTTTTAAAAAAGCAAAATAAGTGCTGGCTAGCATTTGGAGAAATTGGAAGCCTCGTGCACTGCTGGTGGGAACATAAAATGATGCAGCTGCTGTTGAAAACCTCTGTGAGGCCAAGGCAGGTGGATCGCTTGACCTCAGCAGTTTGAGACCAGCCTGAGCAAGAGTGAGACTCCGTCTCTAAAAACTAGCCAACTGGCCGGGCACTGTGGTGGGCATCTGTAGTCCCAATGACTCAGGAGGCTGAGGCAAGAGGATCATGTGAGCCCTGAATTTGAGGTTCCTATGACCAATGACTCCATGGCATTTTACCCAGGATGACAGGGTGAGACTCCAACTCAAAATACATTACTGTACACAGCTATGACTTAATTAAAAAATGAAAAAATTAAAATAAAAGGGGATAAGAGGCTTGAATAATATAAGTAACAAATGTGACATACTAGGTCAGTAGATAAAGACATAGAGCAGGTTCTTTTAAAATAGAGATGTATTAATTTGATGTATTTAATTTACAAATATTGATAAGGGACTAAGCCTAAGAAACCTTCCTAAGCTCTAAACTCTATTTTAAATAAAGCAGAAATTATTCTATTAAAAAAAAAAAACAGCTTGAAAGTTTCTCAAAAGTTTAAACATAGCACTACAATAAGCTCCAGCAATTTCTCTCCTAGGTATATATCCGAAAGAATTGGAAGGAGACATTCAAACACACATTTGCCTAACACTGTTCATAGAAGGATTATTCACGCTAGCCCCAAAACGGAAGCAACCCAAATGTTCACCAATAGATCAGGGATAAACTAAATGTGGCGCGCACACACACGCCCATATATGGAGGAATGCCATTCAGCCATACGAAGAAATGAAATTTTGATATATTTGCTACAACATGGATGGACTCTGAAAACATCATGCTGAGTGAAATAAAGCAGACACAGAAGGGCAAATATTGTATGACTGCACTTAACATGATCTACCACAGGCAAATTCACAGAAGTAGAAGGTATAATGAAGGTTCCCAGCGGGTTAGGAGAGGGAGAGGGAGTTACTGTTCACTGCAATGGTCCCCGACCCTTCTGGCCATAGGAACTGGTTTCATGGAAGACAGTTTTCCCACCCACTGGTTGGATAGGGGGATGTTTCAACATGCGTCTTCAAGCAGTTGATGTATTATGGTCTCTGTGCAGTCCAACCTCTCTGCTAATGACAATCTATATTTGCAGCTGCTCCCCAGTGCTTGCATCACCACCTCAGCTCCCCCTCAGATCACCTGGCTTTAGAGTCTCATAAGGAGCACCCCACTTAGACCCCTCACATGGGCAGTGCATAGCAGGGTTCGGGCTCCTGTGAGAATCTAACGCTGCTGCTGGTCTGATGGGAGGTGGAGCCCAGGCGGTAATGCAAATGATGGGGAGGGGCTGTAAATGCAGATGAAGCTCTTCCGGCTCACCCACTGCTCACCCCCTGCTGTGTGGGCAGGTCCCTAACAGCCCACAGACTGGTGCTGCTCCACAGCCTGGGGGGCTGGGGACTACAGTTTTAACAGGTATACAGTTTATCCTAAAAATGATGAACAAGTTTTAGGTATAGATAGTGGCGATAGTTGTACAACAATGTGAACGCATTTAATGATACTGAATTTTATGCTTACAATGGCCAAAATGACAAATATTAAGTTATGTATATTTTGCCAGAATAGAAACGGACGCTGTACAACCTGAGCATTAAAATCCTCATGGGAGCTTCTTGGGCCCTTGCTCTGGGCCTGTTTACTCTTATTTTCCAAAATATTCTAACAAACCTCATTAACTGGATTCCTCATCTTAGGGTGTCTGGAGGCAGCTCACTCACAAGGCTCTGCACATTTTACCAAGGTTGGAAATACTTGGGGAGAGGCAGAAGAGCAGGACAGTGGGCCCGGCCTGGGTGATTCAGGTTTGCCTGGTGAGTCCTTTATAGAACAGTTTACTGTCTTGCAAGGGCAGGTGGAGCCTGACCCAGACAGCACCCATCCCATACAGAAGCCGTGGACCATGTTTTGCACACACAACCTCTTAGCTACGGTTGGCACCCACAATTGAAGGGCTCAGAATGACAAGTCCCGGAGAAGTGAACTGCTTTAACAACTACAAAACCACCAACTGGTGATGAGCCAAGGGAGCTCCATGCAGAACAGGAATGAAAAAAGGCTCACAAGACCAGCAGGACCAGTGGGAGATGAGCATCAGGCCGGGAGGGCCCCTGCCCCTGGAACAGTGTGTACCATAACCCACCTGCCAGCCCGGTGCTGGTTTCTGTGGACACAGCAGGAGCTTTGGAGGGGCAGCGATGGCCAGGGTGTGGTGTAGCACAGCACTGCTTAAGGTGTGGTCCGAGGCACCCGCAGCATCAGCATCAGAACTGCTTGTTGTGGGTGCAAATCCATGGGCCCTTCTGAATCAGAATCTCTGAAGGCAGGACCCAGGGATCCAGGTTTGAATGACTTTCTAGGTGACGGGAGGTGGTTTTCCAGGTGAACACCTGCTAGTGTTTTTAGGACTTCTCTGCCTAGGAAGCCCAAGCTCTTATTCCAGCGGGCTTCCCAAGTTCCTCTAGGATGCCCCTTCCCCCTGGTCCTCCTTGCCTGGTCCAGGCATCAAGGCTCCCCATGCTGCCGACCACAAAGCACTGGTTCCCTGCTCTGCCCCTGTGGATTGCTCACGCCATCTTAGTGTCTAAGCTCTGGTTAACGTTTTCTATGCAGACCTGGGTCTCTCCATCATTTCCTGGATACTGCCATCATACTTCCTGGGATCCCCAATCACCACTCACTCCTTACAGCCGACTGGCACCCAAGCCAGGTACATGTCTCCCTCCACGGCCCCTCTCACATCCCTGCCACCCACTCCGTTCCCTTTGGTTCCACCAACCGAGGTAGTTTTTCCTATGGAGGCTGTGATTTTTTGTCTCTGGCTTCTCTCCACCCCAGGGCCTCCTCTGGTAAAACTGCCAGCGTGAGCTCACTAAAGCCCCCGTTTGGGGCAATCCAACTCTCACACAGAACCTTCAGGGCCTCCCACCTGCTTCCTGCTTCCTGCAGCCCTCACCCTGGTGTTCAAGGCCCTCCAGCAGAAGGCCTCATCGTTCCTCCCAAATCAATCCTCTCTTAGGCTCTTCTGGGTCCAGACACATCCTGGATTTTCTGCCTTTGCTTATACCGGACTCTGTGCCAGGGATGGCTTGGCTCCAACATGCCCCACCCCAAACCCCTCCTGTGTCCATGATCCTCAGCATCCTTCACCACCTGCCACCACAACCATCACCAATCCAAAGGCTTTCCTTACTTCATTCTGTGGGGCAGCATTGGGGCTCTTGCCTCGTTCCTTTCCCTAACCCTTATCCATATCATTAGCAGGTATCTGTGCCCTAAAGGCACAACACAGATACTTCAACACTTGAATTTGTCCTTTAAAAACACTGTTAAGCCCAGAGTAAACCTGATGAGCCTCTGCTATGACCAGGAGCAAAGGCAACGAGATCAGACATACGTAAGATGTTTGCCAAGTCCCAGACCCTGTGCTGAGAACTCCGCAGGCATCATCTTATTAAGTCCTTGCAAGCTTAAGAGGTAGGTACTAGGATTGCACCCACTTTCCAGATGAGCAAACTGAGGCTTAGAAGCCCTCAGGCAACTGTAGGGGATGTTGGAAGGCGAGGAAACCAAACCAGGCAGCACAGCTTCTGAACCCACACTGCTCACTGCACGCGTGAGTAAACAGGTGAAGGTTGGGGAGGGAGGTCCACTCAAAGGCAGAAAGAAGAGGGCCCAGTTTCTGGAGAAACAAGTAACTGTTCTGGACAGAAACAGTCCGGATGCTCCCACTCTCAGAAGAGGAATCTGTCCAGAGTAATGTTTCCCCTCCCCCAACAAGACAAGAATGTCTTCCTGTGGGTGGAGAGGAGAAGGTCTTTTGGGTCCAGTTCACCATCCAGCCAGCTCTTCGTATGCCAGCTAAACAGCAATGCTGACCGTGCTGGGTGGTGGCCCCTACCTACCATCCCACTACCCGCCACAGAAACTACTCTTTCTGGAGGTATTTAACAACACCCAACCACATTTTCAAACAGGCTAGGTCCAGAAGACTGAAGACAATATGGCACCCCAGAAACTGCTGAGCACAGGAGAAACACAGTGACTTTCCAGCAAAGATGGTGAAATGGCTTTTATCCTGGAGTACCAGCTGATCCTACTCAGATCAACACTTTTGCATCCCTTGGAGCAAATATTTCATGTATCCTGTGCAGCTGGTGCCACTCCAAACAGTCTGGGCAGAGGCCCAACATGCATCCCAGCCCGTGATGGATGGAAGGCAGGAGAACAGCGCAGCTTCTTCAGCTCAAGGGTAGAAAAGGAAACAGACAAGGGTCTCAGTTTGCTGGGGTCCACACGATCCCATACAGACTCCCTGAAAATGCCACAGGCCAATTAGAGAGACAGATAGCTCCACTACAGTAACAAATATCCTTTGGATGGGTCTTTTCTGAACACTGGAGAAATTAAATCAAACTCATATGGGTGAAGAGAATGATCAAAAGGAACTGAGACAAAATGCATGGGTACCAAAGAACAACTTTGTTGCACAAGTATTTAACGAACAGCTGCTAAGAGCAAGGCACTGTGTTAGGTGCTGGGAATACAGTGACGACCAGGATAGGCTTTGCTTCAAAGGAAGCAGATGAACGGTAAAAAACACCTTGGGAGTCAAAAGAGCTAGGTTGAGAGATTTGGAACAGGAGTCTTCTGGTACTATCTTTAAAAATTCATAGGCATGTCCCTCTCCCCCAAAGAATCTGATGCCTCTTTGAGCTATAAACTTCTTGAGGTCAGAAGCTGTGGCTAAGATGCTGCCTGGTACATACCAAGAAGTCAGTGAGTACTGACTGTGAGGGCAAAAGAAAAAATCACGTGGGAAATTAGAACACATTTTGAATTAATGAGAATGAAAATACAACACACCAAACTTGCTGGGATGTAGTTAAAGCAGTACTTAGAGGAAAAGGCATAGCTTCGTAATAAATATAAAATGACCAATGGCTTCCTGGCCCTGTACCTGAAGGTCTGATTCCAGACCTGCTGAGTTTCAATTGTAAGGAAAATCTCTAGTGTAGTGTACAATCTCTAATTGTAGGAAAATCTCTAATCCCATGTGTATGTGAGAAAGGGGAGCTGCTCCCCCTCTCAAGCATATACTGCTATGATTTCCCATATTTCAGATATAGAAACTGAGGCCCAGAGAGGTTTAGTAACTTTCCCCACATCACACAGCAGGGGGATGTAGCAGAACTGGAACTTGATACTGGATAATGCAAACTCAGAGCTGCAGTGGATCACTACCTTCTGCTTATTTTAGGAATAAGTTCCAAGGGGCAGTCTTCCTGGTGACATGTCCCTATTCTGTGCCCTCTGAGCACCTCGTGACCACTGTTACTACAGTCCGCTGCCCTGAGCTCTGAGTTTCTCCTTGCAGAGGCTGGGTCTTAGTGTCTTTGCAGCCTCACTACAGGCTTAGCACACAGGGAATGTTCAATTCATGTCTATGCCACTTGGGGGGAGCAGCTCCCCTTCTCACATACACACAAGTCACCTGGAGATTTTCATTAAAATTCAGACCTGAGATTCTGCATTTCTTATGTATTTATTTTAGAGATGCGGGTCTCCCTCTGCCACCCAGGCTGGAGTGCAGTAGTATGACCCTAGTCCTCTGCAGCTTCAAACGCCTGAGCTCAAGTGATCCTCCACTCTCAGCCTCCCAAGTGCGGTGAATGCAGACGTGAGCCACTGTGCTATGTCAGATGCTGCATTTCTAACAAGCTCCCAGCAGATCCTGACCTTGCTGGTCTGCAGACCGGCTATGAGCAGTGAGGGTAGGCCGAAGAAAGGATAGAGTCAGTGGTTCAGCTGCCTTAGTCTCTTAGCTGGAGAAGTTCCTGAGTCTCTGTGGTCTTGGACAAAATGGTTTATCATATTCGGCCTCAGTTTCCTAATCTATAAAATAGGAACAATTAGAACTACCTTACAGAATTATTGTGTGCAATTAAATCGGATAACTTCAGTGAAAAAACCTGCATGGATTTTCACTAAATATGGGTAAAAGTTCTTTCTTTTTTATTTATTTATTTATTTTTTTAGAGACAGAGTCTCACTTTGTCACCCTTGGTAGAGTGCCGTGGCGTCACAGCTCACAGCAACTCCAGCTCTTAGGCTTAGGCAATTCTCTTGCCTCAGCCTGCCAAATAGCTGGGACCAC
The DNA here is from genome assembly GCA_963574655.1 of Perodicticus potto. NCBI lineage: Eukaryota > Metazoa > Chordata > Mammalia > Primates > Lorisidae > Perodicticus > Perodicticus potto. Next base: position 61,656 of record CAUYRH010123775.1, read on the forward strand.
AGGCTCCCTCCACAATGCCCAGCTATTTTTTTTGTTGCAGTTTGGCCGGGCCCTATTCACTGAGCCACAGGCGCTGCCTGGGGGGTAAAATTTCTTTAAGAAATTATCATGATATTTGTCTGTTGATTCATCTTTATCATAGAATTTCTCAAAACTTTCGCAGATGTTTTTTTGGTCATCTTCTGGATATAACTGACACCTGCTCAGATTGCCCCCCCTCCCCCCCAGGTTAGAGCTGACATCTTGATTTCAGCCCTGTAAATTTCATTTTGGTTGAGACCTCTGGAACTGTAAGAGAACCCGTGTGTGTGTGTGTGTGTGTGTGTGTGTGTGTGTGTGTGTGTGCGTGTGCGCGCGCGCGCGCGCGCGTGGGAAAATAAAGCACTAATCAATCAGTGTGCAGTAAGCCTGTGTTGGCCCACCTTTATTGTGTGATTTCGCTCCCTAATTTGTTGACCATTCTCTTTCTCTTAACACCAGGGAGGCTAATACCTAAATCCAAAAAGGAATGTGGGATTTTAAAGATGACTTTGTAGTGCCACAAATGAAATCTTCTAAAGCCAAGGAAGTGATCAGCATTTCTCGGCAGACTGAACGGGGTGGCCCCGGGGTCACGAAGAACCCACGGGTGTCAGCTGTTCCCAAGGAGCTGCCAGTCGTGTTGAGACCAATGAGAGGCCTGGGGTCAAGAACTATGAACCCACCACAAGCCACAGAGAAACCTTTTGGGGTAGCTGAGTGGAGAAAAGAAAAGAAATAGTCCAACCACAGATTCAGCCAACACAGATTTCTCCCTGGAGACACAGGCATATCTGCTGGGCTGGGAACAGAGAAGACATGAAAGAAGTAGACAAAAGTCAATGGAAAATCTCAATGCTACAGAGTTCTCCCTGAAAACTCATCGTGTCTTTTAAATTTGTGGGTAAATGAGTCCAGAAAATCCTCACCAATTAAGAAAGACAAGCAGACACAGCTTCTTAGAGGCTACTCTTTCTGACCTGTTCTACTACAAATACAGACAAGCCTGTTAATCTTTTTTTGCAAGAAAAAAAGAAAATGTAATAACTGTTTTAAGAATAGAACAAGAAACAACTCCACACTGTCATTAGCCCATAATGATTCCCTCTTTAAGAAGAGGTATCTTGCCTCGAACAGTCTCATGTCCCACAGCCAGTCCAAATGTGTTCCCTGAATTGGGAGCTTGCAAATAGCCACTTGACTGTGATTCCAGGACTTGGCTCTCAGCCCTAAAAGACGAGGGCCAGTACCTGTTCTTAGAGAGGAGATACAGACACAAAACCCCCATCATCGTGGACTCTCCCAATGGGCAGCTAAAAGATTAAGTTTCTAATTGTATGATTATCTATTGTTCTCTAAAAAATTATCCCCAAAATAAGTGGACTAAGACAGTAATTACACAGATCTCTGTGGGTTGGAAATATGGGAGCAGCTTGGCTCAATGGTTCTGGCTCAGGGTCTTAAATGCTGTTCTAGTCAAGATTGTTGCCAAGGCTGTAGTTATCTGAATGCTTAACTAGGGCAGCAGAATCAGCTTTCTGACATGGCTCCCTCATATGGCTGTTGGCAGGAGGCCTCAGTTCCTGTCCACAGGACGCTTGAGCACCCTCACAAGATGGCAGCTGGTTTTCCCCAAAGAAAGTGATGCAAAGGAGACAGTAAGGCTGAAGCCTCAACGTCTTTTATGACCTATCCACAGAAGTCACATACTCTAATTTCTGCAATATCCTATAGGTTAGACAGGTCAGCAGTGTTCAGTGCAGGGATGACTACATTAAGACATGACCGCCAATAATTGAGACTCTTGGAGGGCCATATTCCTGGGCTTATATTTGATTCCTTGTCCACTACCTTAAAGCTAGGCACGGTATTTGCTTAACTGCAGTTTAATAGAATGGGTGAACAAACCAGGTGAAAGTGAGGAATGTAAGAATACCAAAATTTACCCAATTGGTATAAAGTGTCAATGACTAATGAAACTCCCACAGAAACACTACTAAAGTGTTCTCACAACACTAAAAATGATTCCTTTCCCTACCTTCTCTTGGTGTTCGGCAGTCTGCTTTGGCTAAAGTCCATCTTCTAATGGTCTAAGGTAAACTACTGCTGAACTAATCTTTTTTTCTTTTCCCTTTTTTTTAGAATACCGGACTGAATAAACTTCAGAGCTTCCTCAGAGTCCTCTGGAGTTCTGTCCTTTCTCAACTGCCTTCACTCTGGCTCCCAAAGTTGCTTATTTTATTGATTTTTCTGGTTCCAAATCCACATTAAATAAACTTGGTTTTAAAAGTGAACAAAATCGTCCACAAACATGACATCTACTTTGGCCATTTTTAAGAACCAGGGCCCACTGGCAAGTGAGAAAAAGTGCACATGTACGAAGTCCCTATTTGTCAAAGATGGTTCATACTACAAGTTCAAGTCTCTGCTCTCCCTCCTTCTATTTCATGTTCTCTTTCTTTCCCCTTCCCACTATACTTCCCTTTTTCAAACAGAAGTTGGGGTGAGTTCTGAGACTTCTTGTGCCCAAAGGTTTATGAATGGGGCCTTCATCTCTCAGGGGAACTTGGTTCTATAATTAAAAAGCTACCTTTTCTTATAACTACAGTATGCCAGAATACTGTTATCCTTGGCAACTGATCTTCTCATCATTCAGTCCTGGGAACAATTCTATGGTGCTATGATAATTATTAACACGACTCGCTCAGAGGAGGAATGACTCAGGGTGGTAACTTGCGGACTTAAGGCTATTAAATGATGAAGTGGGACTTGAACCAGGTATGTTTTGGCAAATATTTCTAAGCCCTTTTTCAGGGGGAGCATTCAACATAACTGGCACTGACCAATCTGAATAGCCACTGGCCATGAGGTCCTAAGCTTCCTCTCTCCCAGCAAAGCAGCTAGCAGTCCTTCAGGTGATGAATCATCCAGGAATCCCAGGGGGATGTGGAACAGCACTTGAGGGGCTTAGAGCAGGGCTATTTACCAAACAGCATGGAACGTAATAAAGCACCAGGATGGCCACCCTGGTAGGTTCTGACTAAAGCACATCCTTGTTCTGTTCACATCATCCTGTGGCCTTGCGTGGTTAGCACCACAATATTCCACCAACCCATGTAGAAGAACACAGTCCAGGGAAACAGCCATGAGGCCTGTTCTACCCAAACTGCATTTTTATCACCTTTTATGAACGTCAGTGATGCTTCCCTCAAATTCCTGGGGTTTAGTCTTTCAAGTACCGGCCTCCCTTTTGCCTGCGTCTTATTTCATCGTACACATATAAATGGTCAGCTCTTTGCGGGCAACATGTCCCTTCCCAAGCACGATAGTACCACCCCAGCAGCCAACTGGCACCCCAGGCCACAGCACAGACCCCGAGGGAATTATCCCCCATAGGCTGAGCTAGTGCAGCTTCCAACTATGACCACTCAGATCTTCACGGAGAGGCCTCAGACGTCCTCTCATCCACATTGCCAAACTCAAAGGCCCTGGTCATGAAGGACAAGATCTCTTTTAACTTGTTAAAAAAAAGCAACGAAAACAGTCCATTTCTTTATGTCAAGGCTATGCTAGCTAATTAAACTGCCAATTTCTATGCTGTTGGATATAATTAAAACATCCAAAGACTGCAACACTTGTTGGTATATGAGAAAACGAATTTTTCTTTAATAAATACCATTTGTTTGGAGAGAGAAAAAAAAACTTTAAAAACAGGGAATCTAAGAAAAGAAAGGGAAATAAAAAACAACCTAGTAGATGCTAAGAGAACTTTGGCCTGCAGATTCTATGCCAGTACCTTCAAAAGTCTGATTGAGGAATTCCAATGACCTAGCCATTCATTCATTCACCGATTCAATATACATTACATGGGTACATACTAACTTGGGCATTGACCGTAGACTGAGATCAGCCTGAACGTTTCCTTCCTAAAACCTCATCGGGCACTCATCAGTTGAGTCTATAGGTGAAGGAAGCTGAATATCAGGAAGGAAAGAGATGCTTCTAGAATGTGGTGCTCAGTGAGTGAAGACAGGGAAGATGGCTTCTCCAGGGCCCAAGTTCTCTAGAGAAAGAGCTGCTTCAGCACAAAAGAGCAATGCCTGGCCAAATCCATTTATAATCACAAGCTAATAATATTTAGCAATGCCCTGTGGGGATAAGCCTAAAGAAAGTGATGAGAGTAATTACAAGGGTTCACATTAACGATAATTTAATAATCATCTTCCTTGGCATATGTTCCTTCCTGAGATGGATATGTTGGACTGCACTGGATGAGATTCCCCTGTCTCTGCCACTTACAGGCCATGTGACCTTGGAAAAGTCCCTTCAATTTTATGCTTCCTTTAGCATTATCATCTGTGATAAGGCGGCTACACTATAGTGTAACTCTGAAATAAAGTTATGTAAGAAGTGTCTTGAGAAGTAAAGAATGGTCCCTCTACCCCAAATATTCCTCTGGCTCATTCTCCCTGTAACTGATGAAATGAGGGCCACCTAACAAGAAGGTTTTTGGGATCACTGCCACTATCCTAGAAGAACTAGCCAAAGGACTTAGAATTATCCCCCACTGATGTTTAAGCTAAATGGTGCAGGTGGCACCAGGTGACACCAAGCCAAACTAGGACCAGGACAAATGTAGATCAGGAAGACTGATCCCTGGATTCCTGGCCAGCGAGGTACGGCAGTTCACCAGGTCATTCAAAAAATTAGGTGATTCAATTTACTGGACGCCACTTACCTCATGTTGTAAGTAAGGAAGACACCACATATAAAACCCTTAGCACATAGTGAGTGCTCTATATATGTTAATTAAGATGATTATTATCATGGGAAAACAGAGGATAAATACTTTCATCAAATAGATTTTTATCATGATTTAAGAGTGGTTTTACAAATCGACTGAACCTGTGAGCTACATTATAGAAGAAAGAATATTCTTATGTTACTGTGATAGCCTCCAACATTTGCAAGAAAAATATTAAAGAACATCTGCCGAGATTTCAAGTCACTCTTCATAACTTAAGGGTGTATTTTCAGGTACGAGTCCGAGCGATTCCCTCAACAGCAGAAGTTCATACAAGAGATGGAGAGCGTTCTTTTATGGAGTGACACAACTGATTGGAAAGACTTGGTCTTTATTTGTTTTAAATAATGAAGGTCAGAGTTTATATTCACTTGCTTGAGTGGATTCTGTGAGGTCTTCTCTTCCTTTAAGAAAAATGTTGACGGGCGGCACCTGTGGCTCAAAGGCACTGGCCCCATATGCCAGAGGTGGTGGGTTCAAACCCAGCCCCAGCCAAAAACCACAAAAAAACAAAAAAAAATGTTGATACTTTCTCCAAGCATTGTGGTGGCCCATGTCCACACCGAGGGAGCAAAGAGGCGCCATCAGCGGCTAATTCACTGTTATTTGGTGTCCACTTGCCTCTAGCCTTTCTCTAAAACCCATGAACTTCATTCGCTCTCTCTCAATCACAACCTGTTGGTATGTTGCTAAGGAACATGGCCTATGTTTTTTAGCTTTGCAGAAATGCCTTCCTTCACTTACAACTGAATATCATACTCTATTTTGACATCTAGGGTAAATATAAGGCATGCATGAGTAATAGAAGAATATTTTGATATGTTTAGTAAACTCTGTTGAAAAATATTATATCTCACCTTTTTATGAGTTTTGCTTGCCTCTTTACATGTATGTGTGTGTATATGCATGTATATATATGTATATACACACACATACATATATATACATGCAATTTATCGTGTACATGATATGGGTATACACACACGCACACATATACACCACGCACATGATATATTTTTAGAATTATGCTCTAGGACAAAGATTTGTTAGAACACATCCATGTTTCTTTTTATTAACTGAGAACTCTGTTTTTGATTCCTAGGAAATTTACCTAATTTATTTATTTATTTAGCATTTATCTATTTATTTAGAGATAGGGTCTCACTCCACGCCCTGGATAGAGTGCTGTGGCATCATCACAGCTCACAATAACCTCAAACTCTTGGGCTCAAGCGATCCTCTTGCCTCAGCCTCCCAAGTAGCTGGGACTATAGGTGTCCCACACAATGCCTGGCTAGTTTTTCTATTTTTAGTAGCGATGGGGTTTCGCTTTTGATTAGGCTGGTCTCTGAACTGCTGAGCTCAGGCGATCCACCTGCCTGGGCTTCTCAGAGTGCTGGGATCACAGGCATGAGCCACCTTGCCTGACCTCAGATCTTTTTTTTTTAAGAGACAGAGTTTCACTTTGTTGCACTCAGTAGAGCACAGTGGCATCACAGTTCATAGCAACCTCCAGCTCTTGGGCTTAGGTGATTCTCTTGCCTCAGCCTCCCAAGTAGCTGGGACGACAGGCGCCGACCTCATCTCATTTTTAAATTACCTCCTGATGTGTTGTTCAAAACATAAAATGAATATGCTCGTCTTTCATCCATTCTGTACTATTTGCTCCCTATTCACTCTGGAAGAGAACGTGGTGTCCGTTGTTCTTTCTTTACCTTTGCTAAGCCACCCGGTGCCTCCCAATCCTAACTGGAGTATTTCTTTCAGGTTGCAGGGCACAGATTCCCGGTGACACCCGCTTGTCACAGATTGTTAGGAGCAACAGGACAGCCCTGAAATTTTGTGCCTCTCACCTGTGACCTCCAGAGGAAGTGAGGCCCCGAGTAGCAGTTAAATAGAGATCGTCCACCAGCCCCCCCCACTCCCCGGGGGTGGTGGGTCTCACTTCCTCTTTTTGGACAGAGGTGTTGCTAATGTTTCTCTTTTGGTTCTCTCTTCTTTCTTCTTCCTTGTTTACAGAGATGTAAAGACGACTTTTGGAAATGCTTACTAAATGCCGTGTTCCCTTCCCTTGTATTTGGCCCTGTGCGGCCTATTTACTACTAAGAGGGAAAAAACAGGGATTCAGCAGGGGCAGTTACGGTCACTCTCCCCAAAAGTGTTTGATTAGTAACTAGTCTAAGACTTGAAGAAGTCTACTCTCTGGCCTTCTATTTTGAGGACCCTCAAAATGAAGAAAGTCCAACTTAGTATTAAATAACCACCCAGGATGTGGCTGTCAGCTTGAGGTGTCAAGAGGAACAGTTTATAAAAAGCCTGGTTAAATATAGGAAATACAGTTGCATTCCAGGTAACTCGAGATTTGAACATCCAGTGTGAGTTGGAGGGAAGCCATCTATTTGGCCCATTTTCACAGATATCTACTATATTACACCTATTTTAAGATCTGTGCTTTTCCTCCGTAGCTATTTCTCGACAAGACCAGAAAATACTTCCTCTAGCCCAATTTACTTCCTCTAGCTCCATTCTTATCTGAATGTGTATTCTCCACCTTTATTTTTTTTTCCTGCTAAGATAAATAAATAAATGCTAAACTCCTACTAAATAAATAAATAAATGCTGAACTATTTTACATTCCCCTAATGGTAAGGGGGAGGGGGACATTAGATGCTTCATTATGACTTAATGTTCTATTACGAGAATCCTAAACCTGATTTTGCATATATTTTGAGACTCTCCCTCTTTCCACTTTTGTTATTACTATTATTATTATAATGGTAATTTTAATGCCAAAGTCCATATTAATTTTTTTTTTTTATTATTATTTGGGATTCATTGAGGTTGTAAAGAATTCGGTTACACTGATTGCATCTGTTAGATAAAGTCCCTCTCCACGCTGAATTTTTAAACATTTTAAGTTTTAAATTTTGACTCTTAAAAAAGTCGATTGTTTGGCAGCGCCTGTGGCTCAAAGGAGTAGGGAACCGGCCCCATATGCCGGACGTGGTGGGTTCGAACCCAGCTCAGGTCAAAAACTGCACAAAAGAAAAGTCGATTGTTTTCTCTTTCCTCTCTGCAGGTCAGCAGATTTCATTTCGCTAGGGATCTGTTTCCTCATCTGTAAAATGAGGGCACCATGTATATTGCAGGTGGGTAAAGGGATAAGGTAATTGACATGTGATTTCATAGCACAGACAGGTTACCCGCATCTGCACGTCCACACGGGTGACCCTGGTCGTGGAGGGCAAGCCCACTGCTGCTTTGGTCCAGCCACACCCCAAGAGGACTAAAACACACCCAGGCCACATGCCAAGCAATTAATAATTTTAGAATATACTTGGCTAATTTCTCTGATCCCATTGCTGCAAATAAACTCTGCAGTCGCTGGTTCTGTCCTGGTTCGAATTTCACTGTGGCCCAAAGGATATAAAGATGAATTATTTGATCACAAGGAGAAATAAGAGACTGCCTGTGTCAGGCTGCTTTGCAAATCAGCTCCCCTCCCCCAGCCCCCAAAGATGCTCCTTCCTACTTAAGACATACAGCTTTACAAGGATTTGGGCAGCATCTGTGTTTGCCGTGTCAAAGGGCAGTCTGCATGCAGATGTAATATCACCAAGCTGTGTAATTCGAGCGTGCATGAAAAATAACTACACAGGGCGCGAGGGAACCCTTTGGCCACGGGCCCTGACAGCACCTCAAATAAGCACTTTACCCAATCTCCCTTGTTGATTCCTATAAGCGCCCAGTGACTTCACGCAGCTGCCATCTGCTAACTGGTTGGGGCATGTTGATCGTGGCTGGACTGTAATTAGAGCTGAGGTCTCCAGTGATAAAGTAGGCCTGATGCCAAGATGGGGCAAGACCCTAACGAGCCTGGTACAAAGGAGCCAAGAGGTGAACTTTACAGGCAGCATGGTCGGGTTTAGATTCTATTTTATTTCGCTGTCTGTCCCCAGGGCTTGGCATGGAGGAGTGCCCAGTAAATGCTGTAGAAATGACTGAAAGATGGCTCAGAAAGAGGTAAGCACATCTACCAGGAGGCAACAGGAATTGTCGGCATATAGTATTTGAGACTATTTTACAGATGTTTGTAGTGAACTGTTTGTAGGTTGCAGATGAGGTTCATTCATTCATGAAATGTACACTGAGTGTCCACTCTGCCCAAGTTTCCGTCCTGTTCACCTTTGTACTTGGGGAATTCAGCATACACAAGGTGTGCCCTGGATAAATGCCAGATGCAGAAATGGATGATCAGGTCCAGGAGAGAAACAGCTGAGTCTGTAGGAAAATGAACTGCATGACAGGCAGGAGACTCTTCTCTCATCACCCAGGCCCTGTAGAGTCCAGGTGCCCTGGCCAAGTTCAATACTTGCTGGAAAAGACAGACTTGGAGTTTTGTGGGCTGCCATGCAAGAGGGCTGCTATGAGGCACTGTTATTGGTGAGTTGGTGGGGGAGTCCTTGAGACCCACGGAATGTTCCATCTCAGAGGGACACAAGAGATCAAGAACCAGCCCTTCCTTGACAAGTGGGGAAGTGGAGGCAGAGGGAAAGGTTACAATTTATCCTCTATCACGGAGCACCCTGGAGACAAAGCTAGACCAGTGAAGCTGATAGGTCTGTAAACTAGGGAAGAAGAAACAGAAAAAGAGGAAATAAAGGCATATATGTTCAGAAGAAAAGTAGAGCAGCTGGGGAGGGATGGGAGTTTGAATCTAACTCCACCATCTCCAGCCAGCTGACTCGGACAACAGGCGCAGCTTCTCCTAGCTGCAGCCTCCTTGTGTGTAAATAGGGCTGTCGTAACATGCTAAGAATATGTCTAGCACATAATGAGCACCCCATAAACCCTGGTTCAGGTGGTTTTATTGTTGTCATTTAGATAGGGTAGTCAGAGGAGGCCTTTTTTAAACCGACAGATGAGAAAGAGCCAGACACTGTTCTTTCCAGGCAAAAGCAGGCGTGTGTGCAAAGGCCCTGGGGCAGGTGTAGGCCATTTGTGTTGAGAGAGTGGAAGGCAGGCCAGAGTGTTTGGAGGACACTGGGCAAGGCCATGTGTGGTACGAAACAAAGCCCAGGAGGCAGGCAGGAATTCAGGCCTTCAGGGTGAGTGGACCTGACTTTTTATTCTAACAGGAATATAAAGCTATTGCCGTAGAACAACCCCCAGACCTCGCAGGATTCACTAGAACAGATATTTATTTTTCTGAGTCACTGGTCTATGGATTAGTTGAAGTTGGGCTGATACTGACTGGGGGTTTGGCTGAAGGTGGCTCCAGGCTGTAAGCCAGACAGAGTCAGGTCTATCTCATGAATGGGGGGCTGGGGCCCAAGCTGAAGAAGAGACGTTGGCCATGAGATAAGTGCAAGAGGACAAGCCCTTCTCCAGACTCTGCTCACATCATGTGGACCAGTATCCCATGAGGAAAAGAAAATCACACGGCCACCCACCAGGAGGCCACGGCAAGGGTGTTGGTATACGGTAGAATCTCCATGGCTGACCATCTGCCTACACTCATCACCTCCTCAAGCTGACCCAAGTTTTTTTTTTTTTTTTATTTTTTTTTTGACCGAGTCTCAAGCCGTCGCCCTGGGTACAATGCCATGGCGTCATCGTTCACAGCAACCTCAAACTCTTGGGCTTAAGCGATTCTCTTGTCTCAGCCTCCCAAGTAGTTGGGACTACTCGCCACAATGCCCAGCTATTTTTTGTTGTTGTTGCAGTTGTCATTGTTGTTGTAGCTGGCCCAGGCCGGGTTCGAACCCGACAGCCTCAGTGTATGTGGCCAGCACCCTACCCACTGAGCTACGGCCGCTGGGGCTGACCAAAGTTTCACAGACGGGAAATGCACCACCTGTATGCATCTGTGAAGTAGGCCTAACTCCTAACTCCAGCTCAGAGGTGACCACCTCTGTAGCTGACCAGTTTGTTACAGTCCCTTGAATGGCCAACTTACAGAAGTTCTGCTGTATGGTATTGCTACAATAGGCTTCGGCAGAGCCACGGAGGCCCTGCGGACTATCCACGGTCCAGAGGAACAGGGTGTGTGTTCCCCAGCAGCCAGAGTCCCACAAGGGTCACAGGTTCACAGATTTTAGGCCATTCCCACTCCATGCCCTTTCCCCTTCGCCTCTGAGTACCAGCCTCACCCTGCTCTGCTTTAGACCCCCGACCCACCTCCGTCAGCTTTCTGTGGGACCCTGCTTTGACAGCCGGCCCACCCCCCACGTATTGTCCAATCAGAAAGAAGCCCCCTGGAGCTCTGGCTTTGCTGAGTCTTTGGCTGTCTCAGAGCCAGCCTCCTACGACTCCCGTTGTGAGAAGAGACACATTTCGGGCCTTCCCAGTAGCCTCCTTGGGCCTGGTGCAAGTTTGGGCCCCAGAGGCTCGAGTCGGGGCTGGAAGGAGCAGCCGGAGAGTTTGCTTTCTTTGGCAGGGTTTCCAACACATGCATAGCTGCGTATTCAAACACAACATGCTTTCCAAACTGTATGATCTACACTGGGTGTTGCATTTTAATCTGTATTCTAGCCCCCTACCTCTTTCAACTCCGGTCTTGGAACTAAACGAGGGAGGGGAAGAAAAAAGAACAGAAATCAGGAGAAGGAGGAGAAGAAAATATATGCAGGGGGGTGTGGCAGCGAGGGGTGGGTGTCTATGAAAATTTATGTGCTGAACAACAGCTGTAAAACATTTAATGTTTCAATGAAGGTTTTATGTTTACAATAAAAAATCCTCCAGGCAAGAAGGGCTTTAAAATGTTACATTTCCAAACAGATCCACAGAAAAGAGGCAGAGGGAAAAGATCCCCCCAGAAGCCTCTCTCTGCGGAGCGACGCCCCAAACACTACACGCAAGCGAAGCCCCCTCTGTGTTGTGTGTTTCAGCCCCCAGGTCAAGGGACAGTGAGAAAGGAGTGACAGCCACGGCAGGAGGAAAGACTGGCGGCAAACATGATAAATACGCTCGTTTTTCTCAAAGCCAAGTAGCCGTGGAATGGAACTGTGGAAACTCGGGCTTTTGAAGGGAGAGGTGAGAGGGGACCGGTGACCAGCTCGGCCAAATCCTGCTGAAGGACCCCACGGTGATTGGTCACCTGCAGGACGCTCAGTCCTTCCAGCAAATATTCGGGGGCAGGAGACTCCGACTCCGATAGCGGGACGCAGGTTCACATTCCAACTCTGCTCTGAACCGGCTCTGGGTCCTTCTAGTGAGTTCCCTCGCGTCTCAGGGCCCCATTTTTTTCGTGGATAAGATGCATTAAATAAATGATGTACCCGGGGATAGGGACGAGGGGAGCCGGAGGCCGGGGTGGAGGCCGGCGTGGGCAGGCGGAAGCAGGTAGAGAAACTCAGACTCCACATGGCAGGGAACAGGGGCTGTTGAAGCTTTAAGAAAAAAATACGAGTTCTTTCATCATGCCTTAAACGATGAAGTGAGTGAAGTCGCTGCAGTGTGGGTTTTTGGGCCAAGAAGCCAGTTGTATTTTCTATTTCCTTTGGAATTAGTATTTTCCGCGCTGTGTGTTCCCGGGTCATTGAAAAGCAGCCTACAGCCCACTGGCCCTTCTGGCCCCTTCTGCACAAGATGTTATTGTGGCTGCTCCAAGGAAATAAACAAATAATAAAATCCCCAAATCACACACAGTTTCTCAGATACACTCTGAGGTTTGGAGCCTGTGTTTTAAATGCTATTCCTCCTGCTAACTGTATCCTCCCCCAGACCCTGCCCTCTCACAAACACCTTCACAGACCTTAAGATCCAGTGAAAGTCCTTCTCCGGAGCTCGGAAGGGACAGCCGCGGTCGGGCACCCCGATACTCTACACACCACATTATACATGCACCTCTTACTTTTCTAATTTCTCCTCTGAACGATGTTTCTGCAGAGTAGCTACCTTCCGAGTCCTAGTCATCTCCGTGTGCAGTGTGGGGCCTGCTGTGGAGGGGAGCCCCAGGGAATTTCTGGAGAACGAATGAAGGAATGAATGATGGAAAACTCCACCTCCTTCCTGTGATGACAGAAGAGGGAGGGGGCAAATGGGGCCCCTTCTCATCTCCTGACTGTCACTTCACACCAAGAGAGACAACACAGCTTTTGCTCTCCTCTGCGGAAAGAGTGGCCCCAAGGCCGGGCGTGATGGTTCACCCCTCTAATCCTAGCACTCTGGGAGGCCGAGGCAGATGCTTTGCTGGAGCTCAGGAGTTTGGGATCAGCTTGAGCAAAAAGCGAAACCCTGTTTCCACTAAAAATAGAAAAACTAGTTAGGTGTGGTGCTATACACCTGTAGTTCCACCTACTTGGGAGGAGGCTGAGGCAGGAGGATCACTTGAGCCTAGGAGTGTGAGGTTGCTGTGAGCTAGGACACCACGGTACCCAGGGTGACAGAGTGAGACTCAAAAGAAAAAGAAACCTGACCCAATTTTGCTGGCCTCTGCCTTCCCCAGGGAACCGGTAAGAATCAGGGAGTGAAGTGTCTGGTAGAGCGGGGAGGCCTTTGAGACGGCAGCCACAGAGACGAAGATGATCCCGCACCTCCTCCCAGGAGAAAGGTGGCTGTTTCCTTTGGGGGCTGATGCAGCTCGCTTCCTGTTCACAAGCCCTGCACACACCCAGCTCTCAGCGGGGGTCAGGGTGTAGACTGTGTGTGGGGAGGTGGGGTGGCGTGCTTAGAGGACACTAACAAAGTCCCTCTGCTCTCCACTAGCCAAGGCCTTTTCCTGAAGGGGACACTATCCCTGGAAGCCCCAAGACAGTCAATGCGGCCATTCACTGGACAATTTCAAGTGAATTCCCACATGGTTTCCCAAGAACACGAGATACAAAAGAGACGAAAGATGGAAACTCACACGGTAAACCAAAGTGAAAACAAAACTGTGTCGCCAAACCCCATGTGAACCAAAACCACAGGGCAGAGGGCCCTGACTGCACAGACATAAACAGTTTAGCCTGGAGTGAGTCACCAGCACAGCCCGGCCATGCTAGAGAGAGGACCCAGAGGGCTGTTTACTCCTGGTATTCTGCAGACCGCTGTTCTTTCTTTTCCTTAGAGTTTATATTCATTTAAATTGAAGGAAAGAGAACATTTATAGAGCACCTATTATATACCAGAGGCTCTGGGTGTACACATTTCTACTGGGTTTTCACAATAACCCAGCCTGGGGAACTGACTGTTATCTCTATTTGCACATGGGGACAGAGAAACCAGAGTGGTTAAGCAACCAGGCTGAGCTGGAGCTGGAATTTGGGTCCTGTCTTCCTGCTGAACTTCACCGCCCTGGAAACTCTGCTGATCCCGTCGGTCTGAGTTTTTCCTCCTCTCCAAGTAAACTCTGAAATGTTTTGATCCCGCACCGCTATTGGCAAAAACTAATTTTGAGCGACCCTCCCAATGTGTGTACATTCATTCATCTATAAATGATGTGTAGTCCAGGACATGTAATATTATAAAACATTCAAAGAAATAGGGACCCAAGTGGGTTGAGAGAAAAGATAAATGTAAATAGAAGCTCCTATGCTTCCTTTCCATATCTTAGTGCAGAGGTATTAGGGTTAAAAGACATATATGGGTCACTACAAAAGTTTTGAGACAGGCTGTATTATGATCCATCATTTCACTTTCAAGAAACACAGTCAATTCACACCCGCAAGTTTCAACTTGCTGGGCTTATCGGTGTTGCTAGGAGGGCTTCCTTTGTTTCCATCTGCACTGATTTTTCACTTCTTGATTTTTGTGCATTTTAAAACATTTGTAACTCAGCTGCCTAGTTAAATTTGGAACGTACCTCTGCTATAAAATTGTTCACCGTTTATCTGAAATTCGGATTTACTTGGGCATTGTGTATTTTTATTTGCTAAGCCTAGTAACCCTCAGGAGTAAACAAATGCCTTCTGTTACAGGACCCTCGTCAATATTCCAGGCTTTTTGGGATAGACGGTGTCTGTCACAGCTAGTCATCTCTCCTGCTGTAGTGTGAAGGCAGCAATTCCTAAACCAACGGGCATGGCTGTGTGTTAATAAAACTTTATAAAAACAAGTGTTGGCTTCAATTTGGCCATGGACTGTGGTTGTTCACGGAACGCCAGCTTAGTGTGTCACTACAGGTGTGTCTCATTTCAGAGACCCCCTAGTCTATTAAGAGAGGAAGGCTTATGTCTGCAGTTTTCCAATAACAGGACATAATAAAGTCTTGTATTTTCTAGGGGCCTTGCGGGTGAGGCTGGTGAACAGACAAAGGATGGTAATGACAATCCCTTTTATAACAGGAGAGGCTGAAAGGAATAAAAGCAAGAGCTTATCTAAGACCCACTTGTGCACACGCACACACAAGCACAGAAATTGCTGCAACCAAGACATCAGGTCTCGTGGACCTGCATTCAGTGTCAAATTAAATGTTTCCCTTGCCCCAGTTACTAGTGATTCAATCGGCCAACTGGCAGCCATAACAACGCATTAACCTTTTTGCCAAATCAATTCCACCAAATCCCCTTCCAGCACTAAGAGAAATTAATCGGCGCACCCACGCCTGGGAGGCGGGGCCTCTGTCCACACCACACACTTTGGACCCCCCTCTGCACTTGAACTGTGATCCTGGCTCCTGCGCAGGGGCCTTCTAATCATTGGAGAGCAACGGGAACTGATTTCCTGAGGCTGTTTTCCATCCCTTCTGCAGCCAGCTGGGGTGGGAAGGGTACTGCCAACCCTGTTAAAAAAGCCCTCTTCACATATCATGCTGGCATTTGCTGTACTGCAGACAGAGCTGCTTAACGCAATGTTCAGGAGCCCTCTTGATGGGTAATTTTGCTTAGAAACACAGAGGCACGGCCAACTGTCTGAGTCACATCAGCACAGTAACCGCGCCCTAAGACTCCAGCCACTTTTGTGTCCTAGTTCTTCAACTCCAGGATGAGGAACTGGAGCTTGCTTTCTAAGAAGTGGAATTTTCAGAAGTTGCAACTGTTTTCCGCTGTAGCAGCACCAGGTAGCACGGAGGGGAATGCAGAGACTGGCTATGCTTGGTGGCAGTCCCAGCGAGGCCCTGGTGGGGTCAGGTAAGCGGTAGAAGGTGGTGACGGTGAGAGGCACTCTTTAAGGCTTACCTCCTGAAATGTTGTCTCCACCGGGAAGATAATTTGGAGAGAGTAAGTTTTCTGAGCTGTGTGTGTCCTAACAATAAATGCATAATTCTCCAGTTTAATCTGATCCTAATTATCCCCAAATGCATTCCCTGTTTCTTTATCAGCAATAAGGAATCTCTTTGTACCCAGCCAAGCCCTCTGTTCACCAGACCTATTGTCACTCAACCCAATTCTACAACTCTCAAAGCTCAGAGGACCCTAGAACTTTTAAAGATGGGTAGTTTGCCTTCTGAAAGCACTCAGCACCCCATTGTTGTTGGGTGCCTCAGTTAACTGTTGGCTACACGTGACCCTTATTCCCTCCACCATAGGGCTGAGGTCTGCCTACCATCTGCTCTGGGAAAGCAAGGCAGACATCCTTCCTTGAACCAGTGACGGGGAGAAAGGATTACACAGGCATTCAGCAAACACCATTCTGGCTAGGTATGTAAGATTCCAGAGGTAAAGTCATAGCCCTGGGCTTTGGAGGAGGCCACACTGCAACTGGGAAGTCACTAGGGTTATACAGAGTGCCATAAAGTGCAATTTAAAAGACTTGACTAAGTATTTTACAGGTTACTGCTGGCATGCTGCAAGCTTTCTAGGGCTTTCCGGCTGTGGGGTGGAGTGTCTAACTTGGTACTCAGGTGACAGAGAAAGTACAGCCAACCAGGAAATGCTGTCTTCTCACAGTTGAATTTTGTCTTGTCATCTATGTCTTCCTGTGGCCAGGAGTAAATCAGCAGCACCAGCAATGAGTTCAAAGAGGAGTGAAACGATGCACAGGGGATAATTTCTATCCATTCCCTACCTCCTGATCTCAGGGCCAGACTGGGGTAGCTTTGTGGTCAAGGGCTCTGGACATCCCTGGCTTAGCCAGCTATACACTCTGTCCACATTCACATCTGTCAAGTGGGCACAGTCTTGCTGGGCTTACCTTCTGCCCACTTCAGCCAAGACAAGCAAGGGTGATCCAGGCAGTAGGAAATGCTTTAGAACACCCACCAAGCATAACACAAAATAGGGAGGACTATTCAGGGACTAGGTAAACCCGCAGTTGTTTGCAGCAAACAGGTACTCATCAAACAAAAGTGAGAAAAATACAAGTATATTTGTATCTTAATAAGCCAATAGTCCCAAAGCCGTGGACGTCTCAGTATTTCAAAGTTCTCTTTACACCGTGACGTTTCATTGGCCAACTGAATCCAGACTCCTGGAGTCACCCAAAAGGACAATCTTCAAATTATGAGTTAGACATAAACACTGATTTTATATGTAATGATTATCATGCTCAAAATAGCAATCACGATGACAACCCTTGTTCACCCGGCGACAAGCTCAGCTAATATAGCATACCAGAAAGGAGGAAAAATTATCTATGCAACTCCAGCAGCTCCTGAAACCTTAAAATGACTGCAGTGTCCTCTCTGCGACAACCTTCCGAACTTCGATGAGTCATACACACACAGGGGCTTCAAAATGTCACTTTTACCTAATAGAACTGTTTTTCAGCAAGACATAATTAGAACCTCTAACTTTCTGGCAGTTGGCAGCTGCCACTTAGGAACCTACCTTGAGCTGCTGAAGGCCACAGAAGCCAAGCAGCTTCTGACAGCAAAACCCCTGTGAACATGAGAACTCACAGAATCATGTTAGTGACTTTCTGTGGGGACTGGGGAGGGGGGAAGATTAAAACAATAAATAGTGATAAAAGGAAGTTGCCTGGGAACCAGTGGCCTTTGGAAAGGATAAGTGAGGAAACAGAAGGACCCAGGACATGTCACCCAAGACGTATTCCAGAGCTCACAGGCTTCTCTTTTGTAGACATACTGAACAAGATTCCACGGGCCAGAAATCAGGTGGGGAGAAAGCCACGGGAGTCAGCAGAGGACATCCTCGATGAGACCTACGTTATATACTCTTCCTCCTTTCATGTAACCCAGTAAGTTTCATTACTTCTAGGTCCTCCATTCATCACGCTGCCAACCTAGTCTCTGCTCTGGCACCTGTCTAACGGGCTTCTGGGACTAAGGCATAATGCGATGTACGAAAGGCACGTAAAAAATGCTGTGTGCCACGGAGACTTGTAAATTTGATGACATGTTCGCTTTCCCATGTGAGGCTCTGAAACACCCAGGATGGTCAGGAAAGAGCAAAGGTGACTATGCGGCCATAGAACCCGCTGGTGGCTGGTCAGATCCCCCTTTATCAAACTCTGTGCCATCTCTGGCTTTTGCAATCATCTCCTGAAAATTGCCACTGACTGATGTCCTTGCCCACCTCGCCCAAGACATCTTGGCAAGACACATACATGGGGGATGTTCCCATGGGGGATGGCCTGGGACTGCCTGACACGGGGGCATGGCACTCTGGTCCTCGGGCCTCCCGTGGGAGAGTTTGCAGGTGTGATTTATACTCCAGAAACCTGCGGGGATGAGACAGAAGCCAGGCTTCCCTGGAGCCCACACCTTCCCTGGACTCCTCCTCCTTTGCCATCTTGTTTTCTTACCTAGGTCAGGTTTCCCCAGAGAACACTCCTTCGATAAAGCATGTCCAGCCAAATCCCTGTCTTGGCCTCTGCTTTTAGCCTATCTGTTCTATTCAGACCTTCTGTATTCCTAGAACTCTAGGAGGCTGAGGAGGGAGGATCGACTGAGCTCAGGAGTTCCAGATCAGCCTGAGCAAGAATGAGACCCCATCTCTACTACAAATAGACAAATTAGCTGGGCAAGGTAGAAGGTGTCTGTTGTCCCAGCTATTCAGGAGGCTAAGGCAGGAGGATCACTTGAGCTTGGAAGAGTTTGAGGTTGCAGTGAACTATAATGATGCCACCGCATTCTAGCCGTGGCTACAGAGTAAGACCCTGTGTCAAATAAATAAGCAAATAAAAACTTTCCTTATAAACAGTACATAATAATCTGAACACAAATAGTATAATACAAGAGCAAATAATAACAAAAATCATGAAGATGGTATACAAATAGTTTGAGATAGAGTTTCGCATAATTAAACTGTGAAAACCAACCAGGCGTGGTGGTTCACATGTATAATCCCAATATTTTGGGAGGTCAATAGTTCAAGACCACCCTGGATAATGTAGCGAGATCTCATCCCTATAAAAAAAATTGGAAACATTAGCCGAATATGGCAATGCACGCTGTAGTCCTAGCTATTCATGAAGTTGAGGCAAGAGGACCGCCTAAGCCCAAAAGTTCTAAGCTGCAGCAATCCACCTTGGGTGGCAGAACAAGACCCTTTTTATTCTTTAAAAAAAAAAAAGATAGAGGCTCAGTGCCTATAGCTCAGGTGACTAAGGTGTCAGCCACATACACCAGAGCTGGCAGGTTCAAATTCAGCCTCGGCCTGCCAAACAACGACAACTACAACCAAAAAATAGCCGGGTATTGTGGCCGGTGCCTGTTGTCCCAGCTACTTGGGAGGCTGAGGCAAGAGAATTGCTTAAGCCCAGGAGCTGGAGGTTGCTGTGAGCTGTGATGCCACGGCACTCTACCCAGGGTGACAGCTTGAGGCTCTGTCTCAAAAAAAAAAAAAAAAAAAAAAAATAGAAAAAGTAAAAACCATAAAATGGGTGAGTGGCTAAGGAAAAAAGTCTAACAAGAAAAGAGGAAAAGAAAATAAATAGCCATACATTCAAAGTCAGTCATGATACAATAATATAATAAATGCCACTTCTTTATTCTTGCAAAATCACTGTGCTAATTCTCAAGAAAAGATTAAGTCAAACTTAATGGAGATAATCCCTATGCCCCTTCCTAAGACTTACAGAAATAATTACTCCGACCTGCCAGAGATCCAAAAACCATGGGAGAGCAGTCAGGATAGAGGTATCTAATTTCCACTGATTTACTTGCATTTCATTTAAATTAATTAAAGGATTTGAGTCAAATTTCCTTAAATTCAGATTTGTCCACACCATCTCCAGAGTGGCTAATTAAGTAAAAAAGGTTTAATTTCATATAAATCTTAGCTAAGAACACTGATTAGAGAATAGTCCAGTAAATATATCTGGGTATCAAATTAACCCAAGAGGTAGAGGTTTAAGACAACCACACATGCTGGGCATTCTGTGGGTCAGAATTCTGAACAGGTCACCAAAGGTACAGTCTGCCTCTGCTTCGTTGCATTTGAAAGGTGACACAATCTGAAGGCTCAGTTGTTCACTTCATGTCTGAGGGTTGAAGGTGACTGTTGGTTGGTAGCCCCAACTCTGTTCCACTCTCACAGTCTCACCACATTGAGCTTCCTCACAGTATGGCCGCCAGGTTCCAGGGGTAAGCAAGCATCCCATGAGTAAGATACAGCCGGCTGTATCATCTTTTATGACTTAACCTCACAAGCCTTGCAATGTCACTGTATCACCTTCTCATTAGTTAAAAGTGAGTCAATGAGGTCAGCCCAGATTCAAAAATAGGGGGAGGTAGTGAAATTAGAATCTGCCTTTTATGGAGAGAATGTGAAGGGATTTGAAGGCATGTTATAAGACCACTCCAGTAGGAATTCATGAGAAGGAAGAACTGCCCACCTGCACCTTGACCTTGTCTTCCTCTTCTTGTTGCCTTCCCTCGCAATGGCAATCATGATGGCATTTGATAGGACACACGATTGTTTGAATGCTAACTTGGAGTGATTTAAGTTGTCTATTTTCAAATTCAAGGTTCTGACCTTCACCACTGAAAAAGTCCAAAGAAATGGAGAGGAAAAGGAGAACAGGATGGATGAGAATGAACGAAAAGAAAAAGAAAAGGAAAAAAGACTGCAAGAACAGAGGCCTATATTCCTTTTCTTTGTAACAAGTCTATGTTGAAACACTGGATATTCGAAGGAATCAGTGCTAGGAAGATTTCCCAAGGAGCTGCAGAGTCAGCGTGCATCTTTGAAGTCACAAGATCTATACAAGGTTTTGGAAATCATTGAGCCTACCTTACAAAACAGAGAAAATGGCACCTTAATGGGAGTGTGCTTCTGTGCTCTGAGTCTAAGCTCTAACCTCAACCCTAACTTTGTTCATGTCACACTGTAAGGTCAAGTACCAAGTGCTGTCTATAATTAAAATAGGCGAGCGAATGTTAGCTGTGGTCTGGGCTACCTGAGAAGAGGCGGTACTCCTGGGGTTTACAAAGCCAGGTGAAGCTGGAACTACTTAAAAACAAACAAACAAACAAACAACAACAAAAAAACAAACCCCAGCAATTTCCCACTCTCAGTAACAAATACTTTCAACATTTTCTTAAATTAACACCAAATATAACATGTTGGGTGCCATCATGATGTCATTGTCAACTGCATTACAGTTGATTTGATACTTTAAAATGAGTCACTTCATTAATGATGATTATTTATTATTCCTAGGGGGACAAGCAGAGGGAGCTGAACTTTGTAATCACTGACTAGTTTCTGCATCTCTTGTGGCTGACAAGTTTGCAGGATCCCTGGTGCTTTCCTAAAGAGATGACTCCCCACATCCCAGTGATAAGGCAAAAGAGAAGGCTATTGTCGTGTTGCTGTTGTTTTTTTTTTTCCTAAATGATTACTTTCTCCTGGGATCATATGAATTAGTTTTTGAGTTGGTGTGATTGGTAGAGCCCAGCACATGGATTGCTGGAAGGAAAGAGGGAAGGAAGGAGGGAGGGTAGAAAAAGAAATTTGACATGCTAGGCTCGTTCTTTTTCTTATAATTATTCATACTCTTTTCTTTCTTTTCGTTTTTTCCCTGAGGCAATTCTCACTCTGTTTCCCAGGCTAGAGTGCCATGGCATCAGTGTAGCTCACAGCAACCTCAAACTCCTAGGCTCCAGTGCTCCTCCTGCCTCAGCCTCCTAAGTAGCTGGGACTATAGGCACCTGTCAAGACTCCCGGCTAATTTTTCTATTTTTAGTAGAGATAGGGTCTCGCTCTTGCTCAGGTTGGTCTTGAACTCCTGACATCAAAGGACCCTCCTGCCTCAGCCTCCCAGAGTGCTAGGATTACAGGCAAGAGCCACTGCATGTGGCCTAGCCTTGTTCTTAAGATCATCCTGATGTATATACTTTCCAGTGAGCAATGTGACAATACCTAACCAGAGCTTTAGACAGAAACTGAAGGAAAATAAAACTTTCTATTGTTTTCCAAGTAATTGTTTCATTCCCCAGAATGCTAAGGATTCCTCAAGGATTTATATTGATAGAAAGGAATAGAAAACCCAAAAGAAGAAATCACATGAAAGGTGCATCTGTTTTGTTTGTTTGTTTGCAGTTTTTGGCCGGGGCCAGCTCTGAACCCACTACCGCAGGTATATGGGGCCGGCGCCCTACTCCTTTGAGCCAAAGGGGCCACCCAAACGGTGCATCTGTTAAAGTCACTGTGTTGGGTGGCCCCTGTGGCTCAAAGAGTAGGGCGCTGGCCCCATGTATCAGAGGTGGTGGGTTCAAAACCCAGCCTGGCCAAAAACTTCAAAAAAAAAAAAAACACCTAAAGTCACTGTGTTACTTATAATATGAATTACGGAGACGTAACACAGCGTCCCACCCTTCCTGGATACCCAGGGATGTCACAAGGCGGCACATTCACAATATGGTGGAGAGGAGGAGCTGCCCGCCTACCCACAGGCTCTGTGTCCGGGAGAGTTCCGTGTCCACATTCACAGTGTTGTTCAAACCTGTTTGGAGTCCTGCAGGTTCGGGACGACAGTGATTTTACCGTCTAGGCAGACACACTGTGCAGCAGCCTCGGGAATCCAAACCGTGGGTTCAAATTCTGTCTCTGACCCTTGGTGACCTGAGTAAAGTCTTCGCCCTTTGTATTAGCTCCGGTGGCTGCCATAACGAATTAGCACGCGCTGGGTGGCGAAAGACAATAGGAATCTGTTCTCTCACAGCTCTGGAAGCCAGAAACCTAAATGATGGAGTTGGCAGAGCTGTGCTCCCTACAAAGGCTCTGGGGGGAGATCCTCCCATCTCTTCCAGCTTCTGGGGGCTCCGGGCGTTTCTGAGCTTGTGGCCACGTCACTCCAGTCTCCACCTCAGCCTTCACGTGGCCACTTTCTCTCCTGTCTAGATGTCCCCCTGCCTTTGTCTTATAAGAACGTGTGGCAATGGATTTAGGGACCAAACGGATCATCCAGGAGTACCTCCTTTCTTCAAGGTCATTGATTTCATTCCATTTGAAAACCCCCTTTTTCCAAGTAAGGTCGCATTCACAAGTCACAGGAATCAGGTTATGCAGATGTAGTTCGAGTGGCCACCTCTCAGACCACCACCCCTCCCTAAGCCCAGCTTTCCGCCTTTATGAATTAGAAACCATCATAACCCCCTTCTCCCCACCCTGTTGGGAAGACAAAGGAGGAAATGAGGTGATCCCTGGACAGTTTGTTATCTCGTGACCTCCGTGTGACAAGGAGGGTTCGAACTGAGATACAAGGAGGTTTAAGTGACGCACCTGAGGTCCCACAGCATTTGAGCAGCTAAATCTAGACAAGGACACGGTGACACTGAGCCATCTTTAAAAGGAAGATTATTGTCCCTCTTGAAATCATAGGACGTGAGAGGTGGAAAAGACTTTGCAGATCACATAGACCTACAGAGGTCAACGACCACCGAGGGACTCTCAGGAGTGTCCCTGAGACTCTTCCAGAGGCTCTGTGAGGTCACAACTCTTTTCATGACAATGCTGAATTACCATGTGATGTCTCACTGTCATTCTCTGGCACCTGGATGGTGGAGTTGTGCGGCAGCCACACAGCACGTGATGTCACAAGAGACTATGTACAGAGACAGAACATTCGCTAATGAGCCGGGTGCTGGAGCGGAACTGAGTAACCATGACGCTCTTCCCTCTATTTGTTTGAAAATAGTTATTTTGAAATATTGTGAAAATATTATCCGTGTCAACATGTAATGGGTTTGTTATTTCAAAATGAATAATAATTACTTTTTTTCCATTTTCATTTCAAATGTGATAAATATCAATTGAAATGTCCCACAGAAACAGAAGCTCTTTTGGGGTCCTGGATGATCTTTACAAGTCCTGAGACCAGAATGCTCCAGAAGTACTGGTCCAGACCAAGGCTATGGACGGGCGGGCACATGCCACCACCTCCGTGTCTCACCAGCAGGCAGACGTGGATGGGTGGGCACATGCCACCACCTCCGTGTCTCACCAGCAGGCAGACGTGGCAGGGTTGACATTTGCCTCCCGCGGAGATCCGTCTCGAGTCCAAAGTCCTCACCACGTGGCACCACCCTTAGGACTCTTTCTGTGCCCACTGAGAGAAAGTTGACTTAAGTCACCGAGAAGAATTTATGGGAAAGATACGAGAGTGCACAGAACTGAAGGGAACCCCTCATGAGCTAGAACGGCAGCACCACGGACCCCCCAGGTCTGGGACTGGGACTCAGGACTCATTTCCTTTCTTTTTCTCTGTTCTGTTTTACAGGATGTGCCATGGGATGGGCTACATGCATGCTGGCAGCTCTGGAGGGATGTTTTCACATTTCTAGGCCAACAGGGGCAAAGTTGCCTCCAATGAGCCTCATTTTTTATATTCCATGATACCTTCTGAGCGGCTTGCCAATGCCCCAGGGTGGGAGCATGGGGGGCAAGTTCCCAAACGCGTAAGAGAAGGACAAACAATGCTGGGATGACTAAAACGGTGCTCAGACAGCCCTCAGCAGTGTGGTGGTAGCAACCACAGACATGGTACCCGGTGGCCACTTCTACTCTGGTACCACCTTCTCCGTCACCCTCACTTTATAGATGAATAATCAGAATGTGTCCCAGTGTATTTGCACAAAACTATTCTGGACTACCTCCTCATCATCCCCATGCAACTGTCACAACACAGGGAAATAGAAATATAGCAACCCCTGGCACCCAGAACCTAGGGCTGGGGACTTTATTTACCCACATGAATTGCCTAGCTGGACCCCATTCTCCATCAGCACTCAGCCAAAATAAACAAATAAGTGAGCAATACTGTGCATTGAATTAAGGTGACATTAGAGGGAACTTCGAGACAGTTCTATATAGTGGAGGGCAGGTAAAGGCTAAGACCAACAGATGCAAAATACTTACTTACAGGTGAAAACTTGCTCACTCCATTAATAAAGATGGCTTTCCTACTAGAACCCAAAGTAGAATTCTCCCTCAGGGCTCAGTTCTAGAAAAAACTGAGAACCACAAAAGTGGTCATGTTTCCCTTTTTGCATTCCCTGCTAGGAAGCTCACAGTTCATTTTTACCCAGGTTGCAGTCCCATGTGACAAACGTTTTAGGAACTAGCCTCAGTCTTGAATTTGTGTTTTCTCCTATGCTTGTGCTACCTCCCCTTGGATTCACTACTTATTTTCCCACTATTACATCAGTATTATTATTATTACTGGTTGTTTGGGGGTTTTGTTTGTTTTACTCATCACTATACTGATGAGGATATTTTAATATAGTCTTGTTAACCACTCTAAGCTGTTACCAATAACGTAATAGCAAACAGCACTTTTCTATATTTTCTCATCACATTTTCTTAATGTAACTGGGTGTGTAATGACAAAATTAAGCCGCCTGATTATACAGCAATAAGAAATTCTTGCTTCTCTAATGCAACCTCCATTTTCTCATGAAGACTGCATTAGTAATCAAAGCTGGTGGGTCTCCCACGTCCCAGTGCGTGGTTAGTCGTGGTACTATCCTGCCAAACAGCTTTGCCCAGGGGTCGCTGTAGAATTTAATGTTGAAATGCCTAGGATCAAAGGGTCATAAACCCTGATGGCCTGTTCTTCCCTGGCCTCATCCCTCAGGCTGAAATACTCTACAAATCAGGATAAAATAGGAAATAAGCTATTCGGATACTGTGAAAAATATCGAGGCTAAAATACTCACCAGGCATGGAGTATTCCTAAGAGGGGAGGGTGCGTGCTATGCGAAGAATTATGCCTCCCCAAAGAATCTGAAGTCTTGAGCCCCAGCACCTATGAATGTGACTAATTCAAAAACAGAACCTTTCAAAGTGAGGTCAGGCTGGAGTGGGTTGGGCCCTAACCCAATGAGGTGCCTTTTTTTTTTTTTTTTGAGACAGAGTCTTACTTTCTTGCCTCTGGTAGAGTGCCATGGTAGAGTAACCTCAAACTCTTGGGCTCAAGTGATCCTCTTGCCTCAGGTTTCCACGTATCTGGGGAAAAAGGCACCCACCACAACGCCCCGCTGTTTTTAGAGATTGGGTCTGAACCTTGCTCTTGCTCAGGCTGGTCTCAAATTCCTGAGCTCAAGCCATCTACCTACCTCGGCCTCCCAGAGTGATAGGATTGTGTGCAAGCCACCTTGCCCAGCCTCTTTTTTTTTTTTTTTTTTTTTTGAGATAGTCTCTCTTACTCCATTGCCTTGGGTACAGTGTCTGTCTAGATCACAGCAACCTCAAACTCCTAGGCTCGAGCAATCCTCCTGCCTCAGCCTCCTGCATAGTTGAGACTACTGGTGCCTGTCATGATGCCCAACTACTTTTTCTATTTTTACTAGAGATGGGGTCTAGTTCTTGCTCAGGCTGGTCTCAAACTCCTGAGCTCAAGCAATCCACCTGCTCTGAGCTCCCAGAGTGCTGGGAGTACAGTCATGAATCGGTGTGCTTGGCCTTAATGACAGATGTCCTAATAAGAAAAGGAGAACAGACAGAGAGATACACAGGGTGAAGAGACAGAGAGATACACTGACACGAGGTGACAAAGGCAGATGGAGTCATTAGTGTATAAACCAAGGCATGCCAATGACTGCCAGCACTCCCAGGAGCTGGGGGAAAGGCTTGGCACAGACTGTCCCCTGGAGCCTTGCAGAGAGCATGGCCCCGCGGATAGCTTGATTTTCAGACCTCTCGCCTGCAGAGCGGTGAGAGAATAAATTCCTGCATTTTCGTATGCCCCCCAGCCCTAGGAAACCTATACAGTGCATTAATGCAACAAGCACTTGTGAGACACCTACTATGTGCCTGGGCCCTTTGCCTGGTGCCTGGCTGCCAAAGAGGTGTATGGAGGGAGGGGGTCACAGAACATTGTTACCCTTGAGGAAGTCCCAAGGGAAAGAAACGAGATGAGATGTGTCTGAAAAACTCCCCCCAAACTCCCCACATACCTAAAACTTCACTGGATCATTTTCACTGGTCCCCAGAAAATATCTCCTTCGGGGTACAGAAAGCAGTTGTGTGATATTTATTCAGCACTTAGAGAGTGTGAGTTTCACTCCTGTGGGCTATGAGATGATTTTGATGTATCGTGAGAGGGAACTGCAGGGAAATGATTTCCTAGCTCTGGGTATTTCTGTCATTTCTCCAGCGGACGTCACGAGAGTGGGTCTGCTTCTCCCAATACCTATAGGGATGGACCCCACCTCCACTCAATAATACAAGGACACACCAATAACCCTACAAAGTTATCTTAGGGGTGAGGTCTCATGGCCGGCGCATCATGCTGAAATCTGTCTTAACTTCTTCCCCAACAAGAAAAACCAGGAGGGATGGAGGAAAGAGGATGATGCTTAGGAGTTGTTGCTAAAAGTTATGTCAATGAAAATTCTCTCGTTTCCATAGAATGCAGTGGACAATCTAAGCTGCAAGTTAATCAAGAGATAATAGAATCCAGCTATTTTTATCAACCACGGCTTTGCTCACTGCTGGTAACCAGAGTCACTAGAACAGTGGCCCAATCGGTGACATGCACTCACTAAAGATTTAATTATAGATTATGAATGAAGGACTGAGGTCCAGGACAGGGGGACGTGGCAAAGGCTGGCTAGATAGTCTCTTAGCCTATTTCCTCTTCTTCCTCATATCCTAAATACTTTCAACAAGAGGGGGGTGGATGTGAGGTATGCTGCTTCTAGTCCTGGCCCCCGTAAAGCATTGGATGGGGCTCTATGGCGACTCTGGATGACAGAGTACCACGGAGGCCTCGGGGAGGACACGTCTAGGCCCAGAATAATCCGCACTGGCCTAGGTGATGGGAGGTGTAAATAAATCCTTATTATACAGGGTGTCCATAAAGTTCGTGTGCAATTTAATAGTCAACTAAGGTTGACCATTTATTAAGATTTAAATGTTAAATCACTAAAGTCGGGGGTTATCTACTACATCAACTGACAGAGCTTACTCCAAAACTGGTAACAAGAACAAAGAGTGAACTCCATTTTTGACCTTGGCCGAAGTGGGAATGTAACAACAACAACTGTCAGGAGTGACCTCCAGAGGGCGCCCCAACTACTGACATCACAGAGAGGCTCTCAGAGCCCCTGAGAGGTGGGAAGGTGGGAAGGGGAGTCCAGAATGGGGCGGATGAGGGCCACTGAGAAGCATGCAAAGGAGATGAAGTGGAAGGAGAGAATGTGCCACTACAACCAAGGTGGTGGACTTACTTTGCAGCCTCCGTTCATTTGTAATCATAGCCTGGGGCAACTGGGCCGTCTGGCAGTCACCCTTTCCTGCCTCTCTCCTTATAGAAGAAGGTTCTTTTAGAAAAGACAACGTGGACAAACATTGCTTCCAAAGGTAAGAAACTCTGCTTTAGAGCGTTAGGACTTTTCTAAAGCCCCCAGGTGATTGTAATACGTTGCTGCAGAATAAACTTAAAACATAAAGAAAAAGTGAATGTTCTGTAGCTACTAAGAAAGCGTGACAATCAGAGGGCAATGTTCTGTTCTCCATCTGTCTTACCCAGTAGAAGTGGCAGAGTGGCTGTAGATTCAACTGGCTTTCACCTTTACTTCCAGTGACTCTCCCCTAATTCCCATACACTGAATCTAATTTAATCCAGGTACACGTAATTCCTGGCCGCCTCACATCATTTTCTATTCCTTCATTTGTTTTTAAAGCAACAACAACAAACTACGGTTCCTTTAAATCTTGCTCCATTCATATCCTTCTCCTGCTTGGGTTAGCAGGTCTATTACACTAAGTGGCTGAGAAGGTCTCGCGTCATCAGACATAGAACCCAGCTACTGACAAGGTAAAAGAGCACCTTGCTTTGTGCTCAAGAGATTGTCCAAAGGAAAGGACAATCTCTGCCACCTTGTACTGGCCACTTCCCCTATGCAACAGAAATTATGCGCCATGCACTTGACAACTGCAATTTATTTTATAGAGTCAGCTTTCAGATGTTTTCTCTGTCATTTAATCTTCAAACACCTGCAGAAGTTAGATACTGTGGTCATCTCTGTTTTACACAGGAGGACGCCGAGATCAACGGCGTTGAGTCAAGTTGCCCAAAGTCACATTGGACAATTAGCAAATGCCAGAGACAGGACTAAACCCCAAGGCTATCCGACTGTGGAGTCAGTAACCGTAACGACTGCCATCACCAGTCACCGTGTTTGCTCACCTGCCTCAGCGTTTTCTACCAGGCAGATAGGGGATATGCCAGGTGTTGTTTCCTGGAGCTCTTTCAGAACTAGGGTGTATAAGGTCATTACCTTAATCAAGGGATGGGAGGAACAACGTGATACTTGTCAAAATCTCAGCTTTTTGATTTAAAAAAAAAATCACTAATATTCAAAATGTTATCTTTTAGAGAAAAAGTGGCTGGATCATAATTTATTTAATAATTTAAGGGACAATAGTAGCAAAGGGAAAGCGTTGATACGCAGCTGGGTTTCCTGAGATTGTGGCGACACCAGCCACTCCGGCCCCTTCCCATGCTTGTTTTTGCTCTATGTGCTCATTCATTTGGACAGAAAGTAGAGCTCCTTTTATTTGCAAGAAAAGAAAAGGGGGTGTCTTCGGGGTACCCGCTCTCATTCGACCTCCAGGGGAACTCTGGGGGGACGCTGCTGGCCATTCACTATCTCAGAAAAGCCTCCTGGAGGTGAACGTCTTTCCCCTGGATCACACAGCCAGTGGTGGTGGGATCAGATCTGAAAGCACATGCTCAGCACTGCAAAGTGTACTTCTAAGACGAGCGGCTCAGAATGCCTTCAACTTGACACTTCCGACTTCCAAAGAAGGAAAAATACTCTGGATTTCGGGAGAACACTGTATCTGATAGCTAATGCCCATCTGGCCTTAAACATCTCCATAAGATAATAGTAGAAATACTTGTTATCACTACATATTTTTAAAATAGACCTAGGAATTAACAATTCAATGTAAACAGTGTTATGACACCTTGAACACCTGAAGGGCATAGAGAAAAATAGAATATTGGGAAGAAATAATTCATCCTTTTCCTTGTGGGAAAAAACCGCCTGTTTTTAGATAGACATACAGCAGATTGAGCAAGGATATTACAGAAACATCATGGGCTATAATGTATTTACGGTACTTGACAACTGGGGGTTGCAAACCACAGGGCACCCAAATCATGAAAAACAGTTTATAGAGATTTCCAGGCTAAGCGATTTATATAAATATAGGTCTATGAGTGATCACCAATTAATGGCCTCAATCTCATAGACTAGTAAGATTCAAGAGCTGGCTATAGTAAGTCCAAAATGCAGAAAGGAAGGCCTGTCCGTGCCACGCTAATGAGGGTTCTGAAGGCTTTCTCACCGCTGGAGATGAGCTCTGGGTTTTCCCCCATGGATGGGAAGATGCACTCATCTTTTGGCTAGAACCAAATTAATTTTAATGCAGCTTTGTGGCTCCCATGTAAACAGCTATTTATTTTGACCCCACAAAATTATCTAATGTACTTTTTGGAGAAAGCCATTGGACACTGCCTGTGTGATAGAACTGGGGGAGAAACTCTGAATTCTAGAAGAGGTAAACAGAGACCAGGGGAAATTCACAGCCCAATCCAAACTTTCCGAATCACCAGACTCAGGTGTTTTCTTTTATATAGTCAGAACCTCACATTCTACTCGAGGTTCAAGAATTTGAAACACTGGCAAGTTTCCTTGGACAGAGAGGGTGGTCTCAATTCCTAAACCTCTAACTCTGTTTCTCAAAGAAATATTATGGGGGAAAAAACAAAAAAACAAAGACACATTATGATATCATTTCCTGAGGCAGAGTGACTGATTCCTAAGGGATTTTTCAGAAAAATAGTGTCATTTAAAAAAAAAAAGAAAGAAAGAAAGAGAGAGAAAGGAGAGAAAAGAACATTGCAAATTTTGAAACATAAAATGAGGTATAAGTTTTCGTTTTAACAGCTATTGCCGTTGGCAAACAAAATTTCTTGGGAGAAGAAAGAAAATAATTTAGAAAAAGCTATACACCTGTCATGTTCAGATTATTATTAAGATTCTCTCTGTCTCACGCGAATCTATCAGACAAATCACAATGGGCCTTAAGTCTTACTGGTGAGGGCTAAAAGAAGCATATCAATTTTCAAACACTAACCATTGAAAACTAGGACAAGAAGGAATATTGTTAGTAAGAGCGAGAAAGCAAGAGGGAGGCATTCAACTTGCAGAATAACAATACGATTAAATTGAAACCGTTGTTTTCAGAACACAGTCATTTTATAAAATGTACAGTAACGCTTTTATATGTAAATTATCTCTACTCCAAAAAAAAAAAAAACGCTTTCACTTTAAATTGAATTGAGACCAGCTCAGAGTAGAACGCTTCGGTCCAAACGTGCTTAAAATGAATAAAACGGCAAGGTGAAACAAATAATATTTGGTAGAAAAACACTGCCCACAAATGCTGGTTTTTTTTTCTTTCTTTCGTTTATTTGTTTGTTTCATTTTTGACTGGTGTACGTTACGCTTAAGAGAAACTGATAATACCCCTGGCTACAAATTCATTCTTACTGCTGCTTAAAGCTAAGTGATATTTTCCACTTGGAAAATTATAAATATTACTAATACACTTCAGAGGAACCAAGGATATGTGAAAATATTATGAACCAGCGTAAGACAGGAGGAAGTAACTTATCTGAAGAAAGATGCTTGTTCAAGATGCTCTTTCAAAGCATCTAGGGGCCTCTATACTCTTAAAAAAGATTTTATTTAAAATCTCCTTCCCCTTCCCTAATTAACAACACACAATTGTCATTGTCATTTCATCTTGACACATGTTCCTTGGGTTGCTGTCACAGCAGCTGTGGGCTTTTCGGTGTGACTGTCCCCCTCAAACTGCGTTCCTTCAAGGCAAGACTAGTTAGTATCTTTTGATTTGTGTTCTTTCCCTGATCCCACGTCACAGATAGAGGATTTAGCAAATGGTCATCTCACGGAAGGAGTGAGTGAGGATGGCTAGTGAGGCTACCAGGGAAAGTCTTCCCAGAATAACCCTTTGGCCATGACCACTGATGGAGGGTCCACGTCTGGGTGCCAGGCACTGTGCTAAAGGCATTACCTGCAACAACTCCTTCAGTGATCACAGCAAGACAAAATAACAGGCTTTGAGAGGTAGGTGACCACCCGCAATCACACAGACCAGGTTTGCAAGGGCTTGGATTGGAAACCAGGTAGGTGTCATGAAGGGCTCATGAGCTTAACCAATACCCTTTGGCTCTGCTGGAGAAAACTTCTGCATGGCCATTCACCCACTCAACACCATGCCTTCTGCGGTGTCTGGTACTTCACAGATTGAAAGAAAAAAATGTTTTGAATGAATAAATGGTTAGTTCAGGTTATTTCAAAAGAGCTCCCCCTCCCCCATGGCGTTTTCTGTAGGTCAAGAATCAGTCCTGCCCACCCCTGCCATTTTCCATGCCTTTCTCCTTATTCCTAGCCACTTCCCTATTCATTTCTCCCACATGAGTCAACAAAACAATTCCTAGCATGTATGTCTATCATGGGATCAATTAGTATTTATCACCTAAACAGATACTTTCTTAAAAAAAAAAAATCCCTAAGCGCGAGACCTTCGTCTCTCCTAAAAACAGAATAAACTAGCCGGGCATGGTGGCTCACACCTGTATTCCCAGGTACTCAGAAGGCTGAGGCAGGAGGATCCTTGAGCCCAGAAGTTTGAGGCTACAGTGAGCTATGGTGACACCCATGTCAGCTGGAGTGAGAGAGTGATACTCTGTCTCAAAAAACCCAAAAAATTCCCTGAGAAACCCTCGGAAAAACTGGGAGTCTATTTTACATATATTTCTCTGTGTGTGTGTATTTACATATATGTTTGTGTACATACATTTATATATCCCTCCCATTAAGAATATGGAGAGGGGTACACAATTATTCTTATTAAAAAGACACATTTTTCTGACAGGCTAATTCATTCCTGTTAAGTATCATGTTTTCCACTCAAATATGGAAACAGGCAGAACCTTCATGTCTAGCCATAAAGTTTGACTCAAACTCTGAAGTTGGCAAAAGAGTATTCAATTCACTTTACTCCAAATACTATAAAAACCCAATGATAACTTCTGAGCTAGTCTTTTTCTATTTTTTTTTTCTTGGCACTATAATAATTCTTTTATGATGGTATCCAGTGAGAGTCCCTCGTGGAATTTTCTCTTAACATGGAAATGCATATGGCCTCTGTGGTACAACAGCTGCATAACTACATAATTGTTTACAAATGTGCAAAATAAGTACCCAAACCAATAAAAAATAATAACTTGGGCATCCATAAAACACAGATACCATAAACATGCAATGGCCCATACTTTCTCTATAAATAACTGTTGAGGCAAAAATACAACCACCCAAACCCCTTATCTGAAATCCCCTTCCATAAAGCAAATAATGTTTGCAGTCTGGCAGGCTAATACCATTGTGCTTTCCCAAGCAAAAATGCTTTTTTACTAACATTTATCATTTAGGCGCCATTAAAGTAACTGCTGTAAAAGTGGACCCATTTACAACAAGGCAGTTGGTGTTGAGTCCACTATGTTCTGAGCAGGTTTCACACTAGCACACAACTTCCCATCACCAAAGAGGTAGGAAGGACAGAAAAGAAGATATAAATGTGAAGAGATGATGAGGACGAAGGAGACAGATTATGAATTATGCTTCTGAGTAGGTTTACACTTCCTTCCATCCCCTAGATCCCCCAGAGTCCAGTCTGAAGGAAGTCTGCACTGGAGTATCCACAGAGGCAATGATGTCTTGACCTTCGATGCCTCCTCTTAGAAAACCCCTCTGCCCTCCTACTCTACCTCTGCAATGTGTCTGGGAAAACTCCTACTCATTCTTCAAAACCCTACTCAATCACCTCCTTGCAGTACCTCTATTCTATCAATTCACGCACTGAATACACAATTGTTGGCCTCCTACCTAGAAACAAGCACTGCTCAGAAGCTGCCAGAGATAGAGCAATGAGCAAGATACACAAGGAGGTTACAGTCTACAAAAAAAGAAACAGACAGTATACTATCAGGTAGGATTGTATTACACTGTTTTAGTTACATTATTTCAAGTTCTACAGTTATTACAATTATTATGCTGTCTCCCACAGTAGACTATTAATGCCTGTATCTGTAAATTCACCTAGTTTAGCAATGTTGAATGAACTGATTTAAATTAAATTCAAATTTTAAAAAAACAGCCTTTATCTTGGCGTAGTCTGGGTCAAGCACTAGGCCTGGGGAGACAGACATGCTCTCAAGAGGCAACACGGCCTGGGCAACTCTGCCGGTGGAAACTGTGATCGGCCACTTACTCTCTTGTGTTTGTCATGGCTGATATCACTTTCTGTCATCTTCACCAATAACCATGGGAGGTGTTACTGGCCCCACTTTACAGCTAAGAACATCAAGGCATCCCCTACCCCTGATTTTAAGAAAGGGGCTAGGCCAAGCATGGTGACTCGCTCCTGTAATCCTAGCACTTTGGGAGACTGAGGCAGGTGAATTGCTTGAGCTCAGGAGTTCAAGACCAGCCTGAGCCAGAGTGAGACCCTGTCTCTAAAAAGAAAATAGCCAGGCATTGTAGCAGGCATCTGTGGTCCCAGCTGCTGGGGAGCTGAGGCAGGAGAATTGCTTGGAACCTGAAGTTTGAGGTTGCTGTGGGCTACGATGCCATGCTGGTCTACTGAGGGTAACAGGGTGAGACTCCATCTCAAGAAAAAAAAAAAAAGAAAAAGAATGAAAAAATGGGGCCAGTTAGTTTCCGTTTGAAATGCAAAATAAGAGAATAAACAAGAAACCAATGAGATCAGGTAACCAAAGTCTGGCTGAAGAGACAGATGCATACAAGGGCAGTGCTTGGTCAGGAGGGTAAACTGAGGCTACAGGTTAAGAAGACACTGAGCCGTGCACTTTAAGGAAGGCCCTGCAGCTGGAATAGGGACAGGGCCCTTCCTTCTGTTCCACATCTCTAAGGGAATTGTCCTGGAGGTGGCCCTGTGGATTCTTCAGGGATATCACCCCAAGCATAGCATACAGAGCTGAGGGTTACCACACAACACTTGCTAACCCAGCAGGGGCTGCAGAGATACTGGTGTGGAGATATGAACAGGGTGGCATGGCTACCCAGCAGTGTGGACATCACCTACTATAATGGGTACATTTGGGATTTGGGAGTCAGAAGGCTTCCTCTGCCAAACAGCACTCATCTTGAAGGGAAGCAAGATTTAGCAGGTATGAGTCCCTACAGCTGCTGTAACAAACAGCCATGAACTGGGTGTCTTACAACAACAGCAATTCATCATCTCACAGCTATGAAGGCCAGAAGTTCAATATCAAACCAAGTTCCCTACAAGGGATAGGATCCTTCTTTGCTTTGCCAGCATTGGGTGTTGGTTCAGCACAATTCTAATCTCTGCCTCCACCCTCACATGGTCTTCTCTTCCTGTCTCTTCACATCATCTGCCTTCTATCTCTGTCTCTGTCCAAACTTCCCCTTTATATAAAGACATCAAGCATACTTCATGAGTGCCCACCCTAATGACCTCATTTTAACTTAATCACCTGATTTTTTTAAACTTCCTTTCCATTAGACATTCTTCTTGGCAGTAATGACTATAAGAATCTATTGAAGACCACCATAATTTCTTGCTAAAACCTCTATAATATCTTCATGGTAGACATTTCAGTTGGAGATGCTAAGATAATGATTATCAGAATCCATCCTATCTAAGACCACAGTAATTTCTTGCTCAACCTCTGTAACAGCGGTTCTCAACAGGAACTGTATCAAAGGATTGTGGCATTAGGAAGGTTGAGAGCCACTGCTCCACAATACCTCCATGGTAGACATTTTGGTTAGTGACCCTATTAGCCACTGCCAGTGCCCTCTTCCCTAGCAGGCTTCCACTCACTTTCCCAGCATTCCTTGCAGCTCAGTGGTCATGTGACATGGTCCATGCCAGACAGACATATACAGAAGTATGGGTTGATGGGTTCAGTTGGTAGCATTTCCTTCCCCTCTTCCCACATGGAACCTGAATGGGTTGTACAGTGCTGTTGTGGCCAAGTATGACCCAGAGGGCTGCAGGGCTGGGGACCTAGGACCCTGATGAGTATGGAGCAGCTGAGCTCACTGTCTTATGTTAAAGTTAGTTTTACTTGTGTTTTCTGCTGAGTTCCTTCATTGATACCTTCTAATTAGTTTCTGTGTTGCCAGACCTAATTTGTGATGACCCAAGTCTCTACCCAGCAGAGATATATGTGATCATACATTATATCATATCATGCTACAGTATTTAGACATATGTCATATCATTCCACATCCTATCAATTTCTCTCTGGTTTAAATCCATCCAGAGGCTCCTCAGTGCAACTATATTAAACTCCCAAGTCTTCACCGTGGTTTACAAGGCTCTGTGTGATTTGGCCCATGCCCTCCTCTTGGCCTTCACCTTGAATCTTCCCCTTCATTTATTATGTTCAAGTTCCACTGCCTTCTTTAGTGCCTCCAACATGCCACACTCCTTGTCACTTCCAGACTTTTCAATTACTGTTTCCTCTGCCTGGAACATTCTGCCTCCACCTCTTTGAGTAACTCTTGGGCATCCTTAATGTCATTCCTAGAACAGTGCCTTGCACATGGGGGGCTGTCAAGGCAGTTTGGTGACAGTGTGAGAGAGTCTATAACATTTATCCAGCCGCATAATGTGAGATGGACTTGTTCTGGGTTCAGTCAATCTCTCAAAGGTATCCTTTTGTCTTCATTTCCCTACTTCTCTTCACCTCTCAGCAAATATTCTCCCACTGAAAGGGAACAAGCCCTCCTTGTTGGAGATGGAGCCAGGACCACGGACAGGTTTCCTGTTTCCTAGTCCCACAGGCTTTAGGTCTTTCCCTTTCATCACACGAACTCCTGTTCAAAGCAGGGCCCAGGCTGGAGTGTTTCTCCCACAGAATGGGACTATATCGATTTGCTCTGGCCACCATGAGAAAACGCCACAGACTGGATGGCTTGAACAATAGAACCTCTTTCCTCACAGTACTGGAGGATGGAAGTCCAAGGTCAATGTGTCACCAGATTTGGTTTCTTCTGAGGCCTCTTGCTCTGGCTTGCAGACGGCCACCTTCTTGCTGCTGTGATTCTTCCCTATAGGTGTGTGTCCTGGTGCTTCTCTGTGTGTACAGATTTCCTCTTTTTAAATTAGATGCCAGCCAGCCTCGTTTGAACTCAATCATCTCTTTTTTTCCTACCTCTGCTTCTGTCATAATAATCAACTTTTTAAAGGTCCTGTCTCCGAACAGAGTCACATTCTAAGGTACTGGGAGTTAGGGCTTCAACATATGAATGGGGGGGGTATGCAATTCAGCCCCTAACAGATACCAAATAGCAACAGTCTCAAAAGGAGGACCGAGCTATACTGGTCCAGTTACAAGTCACTGTTTGTGTATTCCTGCTCACACCATGCCCTGTCCAGAAGCTCTGGGGCGAGTATTAGCTGTTTCTAACTTTTCTTTTTGGTACTCTGCCTCTTGAGACCTCCAGGTAAAATTTTATTGTGGAAATTTTCAAACATACCCCCAAATAGAGAGACTAATTAAATAAACCCACCACATTCAGCTAATAATCATCAACATTTTCTAATGTTAAATTATGTACTCTATCTTTCAACTATTTTCTTTTGAGATTATTTTAAGGCAAGTTCTAAACAAATATATCGCGTCACTTGTAAGCTTTTCAATATGCATCTCAAACAGAAATTGAATTTTATTTAAAATGCCAGGCCAGGCATGGTGGCTCAGGCCTGTAATCTTAGCACTCTGGGAGGCTGAGATGGGTGGATTTCTTAAGCTGAGGAGTTTGAGACCTGAGCAAGAGTGATACCCCATCTCTACTAAAAATAGAAAAAGTAGCTGGGTATTGTGGTGGGTACCTGTAGTCCCAGCTACTCAGGAGACTGAGGCAAGAGGATGGCCTGAGCCCGAGAGTTTGAGGTTGCTGTGAGCTATGACATCACAGCACTCTACCCAAGGTGACAGAGTGAGACTCTGTCTCAAAAAAAAATTAAATTAAAAAGAAAAGAAAAGAAAATGCTATGCTTAACAAATAGACAATAGTTTCTTAATACCATCTACTACCCACTTCCTATTCAAATTTCTCTGATCATCTGTCCTTTAAATCCAAATCAAAATGATCTTCACACCTTGCATTTAGATACTCTGTCTCTTAAGTCTCTTTTAATCCAGATAGCATTGTGAAGTCAAGCAAGGTTTCGCTTACCACTCAGGGCACTTTCTCACTAAAGAACATCACCATGGAGCATCCATCATCTAAGACAAGGAACTCAAGAGCATAGGCACCCTAGGATTGGGCTCCTTCGCTGAGCGAACGTGGATTCTGTATGATTTAATGTCCAGAAGGGCAGCTGCGGAAAGAGATGCTCTTTCTCTTTCGAAGCAAGCTTTGTTCTGAATTTGGATTAATTTAAATGGCGCATGCACAGAGGGAATTTGTAAGACATGTTTACGGAATAATTGTGATCAATACTCACACGTTTATAGCAGGAGTGTGTGCAAGAGGCTTTGAGGAGGCTCCTGAGTGCTCACTCTTTAACGCTGATCAATACTCATAGTCAAACACTAACATGGGAAACAGCGAACATTTATATTCAAACTGCTGCATCCCCTTATGGAAGGCTCTTTCATTTGGTCTGTTCGTCTCAAATACATTTATCAGGCAATGTTACATGGGAATGTCTCTATAAAAACACATTTTTAAGCGGTAAGGTTTATCATTCCGTCATCTGTTCACACTTTAATCACCAAGATCTTTGGGGTTGGTCTTTCAAACCATTATTCCTAAACAGCTGTATGCTCTAAAACTGATAGTCTTCTTAGTTGATGGACTCACAAAAAAAAAACGTTAAATATTCAACAAAGCTCTGAACGGCTGTAGCCGCCTCGCCTTAAAATTCCCTCCACCGACCGGGCACGAGCATCCATTGTGCTTCTATTTGTTGAAGAATTATTCACCCAGGCTACGACTGAGCGAGCCATAGAAATGGTCGATTTCAAAAAGGAGAGCAATGTTTTTTAACATGTATACACATCCACATCACTTTGAACATTTCAAACCATTTACAGGAAGCACACTGCAAGTTTCATGATGTATTTGCTTCTCTGTCATACAAAGGCCAGACCAACAAGAGCAGCGAGGATATTCTTAAGGCCTTGCCTAATTCCATTGGTTTCAAAGAAACTCGTTTGAAATAATCTCCCATTATGACTTATTACACCCTCCCCTTCCTAAAATTCCCACTGAGTGGTCATTAGGTCCTGAAATCTGGCTTTGACAGTACATTACTGGTGGCCCAGACGCCAGTAAACGAATGAGCAGAGAATCAAAATGTGTAGGAAGAGAAATACACTCTAAGGCCCCTTGGCTTTAATTGCATCAAGGGAGGGGGTC
This sequence comes from Perodicticus potto, assembly GCA_963574655.1. Lineage (NCBI taxonomy): Eukaryota > Metazoa > Chordata > Mammalia > Primates > Lorisidae > Perodicticus > Perodicticus potto. Next base: position 101,276 of record CAUYRH010123775.1, read on the forward strand.
GAGTTCTTGCCTCCCCCAGCTCTGGTTAATGTTACAAAGCCAATGTTGGAAGGGCGCTGGAAGGTGGCTGTGAGTGTGCAGGAACGGAGAATGGGCAGGGGAGAAGCAGCAGCCTCGTCTGTTAAACACGCTGCTTCTAGAAGCAACTTTCCTTGCAGTTCGTTGCGTGTGTAGGGTGGTAACTCTCAACACCATTTCGGAAACAAGTCCCGAACTGCCCTGAATGTACAGGTCATTGGGTGATTTGTGGGGGAAAGGCACAAAGGTACTGGGGGGCAAAACCTGTTCTTAGGGTTCCAGGTGGGACATGCGAGCAGGTCAACCCTACAGAGACATCCCTCTGGGGGAGGCCGTCACTGCTAGAGAGAAGAAACCCGTGAAATGGCATAAAACAAACAACCGCTCCTGGCCCTGGCTGGGAAGAAAGCAAACGTCACTTTGGAGCAAGAGGCCCCCAACATGAAGCACATTCCGTATGAACCAGCAAGCTCGGAATCCCAAGGTGCTTCGTTTTCATCCCTTGTTAGGAGGCAGAAATGTGGGGGCTGCCGGAGAGGGTTCACTTGCAAGGCTGTTGGCAAGGCTGTTGGCAGGGCCGTGCAGACGGGCCAGCGGTCAGGAAGCGGCTCTAATGAAGAAAAGACGCACAGGGTCTTTATCAGATGAGAGGGGCTGTGTCAGAGATTAATAGAATTCCTGGGTAATATCCATATCTCAAGAAGGCTGACTCTGATGGGGGCCAGATTACTTCCAGCAGGCTGGGCCTGCCACCCGGGCCCTCTGAACCGGAATGGCTGAGAATCTGTAGGCTGTCCTTCAGCCAGACAACTCCACCGAGCGTCTGTGATCACTGCTTAACTTAAATGAGTTAATCTTGTTTTCCAGATGAATTGGTATTTTGTCTCCCGCAGGCTGTGATTACGGGATAAAAGTATTGTGTTAACAGGAGGGCTGGGGCTTTGCCGGCTCCGCATTCCGCACACACAGAACCAGCCGTGTCTCCTTTCCTTCCTACGCTGAATGGAGTTAGAGAAGGAGAAGGCGGGTAGGGGACCTCAAAATCACAGGAGATAAACCTTTCAGATGAATTATGTCACTTTCCTAAGAGGCCGGGGGGGAGGGGGTGCGATTTATCTTCATGTTTTGAAGCACAGTTTATGATCCTGACAAAATTTAAAACACTTCTAGGGCAAAATAGATGTGTAAATGACACCAAAGTTTCAACTCGTCCCCCTTCCCCTTTTTTCTGAAACACATCTGTCAACAACCAGCTGCGTGCCCTAAGTCTGCTGCGTGGCAGGTGTTTTGCTGGGTGATGTCAACAAAAACTCAAACTTTTAAAAGGCCAACAGTTGGTTTCCTCCCTCAAGGAGCTCCCTGTCTCTGGGACTGATTGTAAACATTATTGTGCTCTGTAATTTTTTAAAAATCTTTTTTGGAATACGGATGATATTAAATGCCCTTGAGGGCATTTAACACACAACTGAGTTCTATTCTCAGTTTCCTACCTTGATTCGCCGTGAGTTCTCAGCAATTTACTTAACCTCTCTGGTGCTGAGATTTTTAAAATCTGGAAAAGTGATAATTGCACTCAACTTCCAGGATGGCTGTGGGAAGCTGCGGGAACATTCAATAAAGTGTGTGAAGATTTTCGTAAGGGGCAAGTGTTTAATACCGAGTAACTTCAAAAATGGTTATTTCCCAAGGTAGTTACGGAACCACAGAATGATATCAACACACCGTGTCACAGCCACTCACAAACAAAAACTTACACCATGGGTAAGTGCCAGATATAGCAACAAATGCCCAATTCGATTCGAATTTTATGTAAACAACAAATAACACATTAGCATAAGTTTATCCCACATAATTGTTTTTTCAGTAAATGTATTTCCCGAATATTGCATGAGATAAAATTGTATTTGAAACATATTATTTATTTGAAATTCAAATGTAACCGAGCATCCTGCATTTTATCTGACAACCCTAGCCATAAGATTTGTGGTCAGAAGACACAAGATCAAGCCTTATTTACTAGATGTGTGACTCGGAGACAGCAAGTAAATTATCTTTTAGCCTCCATTTCCTCATCTATGAAACTCGGCTAATTATAAAAATAGTAGTTGCCAAATTCATGCGGTAATGGTGAAAATTAAATAAAATAATGTCTATGAGCATGTTCTGTAATCTGTAAAGTACTATAGATTTGTCTTTTGTTCTTTTGTATACTGATGGATTGACTTAAAATAGAAAATTACTTTTTTGTTCATCTTCTAAACCATTCCCCTGATTTTACTCAGAAAAGGCTGCTGGAATGAAAATCCTCTGCCTAAGCGGAGGCTTCCCTTTATAATTTGTGACGTATCCCACTACCACAAGTAAGAAGAGGATGCTTTGCCCCATCCAGTGAGCACACCTGGCAGCACCCAGCATAGCTGCAGTGACTTGTTTCAAAGTTCAGCCCCCTGACCTTGGAATGATACCTGCATAGGTCTGAAGCAGGTGCTTCCTAATGTAACCTGTTCTAGATTTCAGCAGCTGCTGAAGGTAAACAGTGTCCATATACATATTATTACCTATTCTTTAAGATCGCCATTGTAATCTGGAGAGGTTAGATACTGCTGGTTGGAAATATTCTACATGTTCCGCGCACTGCCTGGAGCATTTGGACAGCCTTCCTGTAAATACTGGCTGAACCACGGCCTAGCTGCATAACCTCAGGTAACTTGCTTGATCTCCCTGCAAGTCACAGTTTACAAAACAAGGAGAATAATAAGACCAACCTGATAGAATTGCTGGAAACATTACCTAACATAACACACTTAAAGCATTATCTCATTAGTCTCTTCCTTGGCTTACAGTGAGTATCTCATGTGACTATTAACAGGATTTTTTGTTTTTTGTTTTTTTTGCAAAAAGAAAAATATAGGTAAACATACTAACCAATAAAATCCTAAATTTCTCCAGGTGATTATATAACTCAGAGTAGCTTTATATTTGCACATATTTCTTAATCAGCAGATATAAAAGGGCATCAGCATTGAATGTTACAATCTTAATACAGTTTTTCCCTTTCTTAACATATGTATACATTTTTTGGCACCTTGTATATTTAAGGGTTCTACCTAAAGGTTGAGATAAAAGTAGAGATTTTTTACATATAGGTTAAATTTGACTACTACAGCTTTCTCATATGTCTAAAGAATTATTTTGTTCTCAAACAAGCAATATTCTGAATGGAGGGAGAACAAGTGGTAAAAGTGGGTGAGAAAAAAAGTATCTCCTTAATAGTAAGACTATCTGAGTGTTCAGATCAACACTATGAAAAGACTTTGAGATAACCCACCATGTCAGTTATACAAACAATTTGTTCTTGTTTAAAATATTTAGTAGTTGACATGGATTATGGTCTCTCTAGGCCTGATGGCTACCTAATTCACTTCCATGTGTAGTTTGCATCCTAAGTCAGTTGCAAGGGAAGCTGTCAGGCAGCACCATCTGAGGTGACAAACATATCAGGGCTGTGTGTAAACACAGGTCCAAAGGGGAACTGCAGGATCAAAAAAGAGCCTTTCCTCCTCTGGATGAATTTTCAACGTTGCTGTAATTGGAAAAAAACTATTTCTTGGGACCAAGTACCATGCTGGAGAGACTGCTTTGGAGAGGCTGAGTTCTGGTGTTCTAGTAGTCAACGAATAAAAAGGCTGAGAAAGAAAAATAAAAAATTTCAGAAAGGAAGAGGTAGGGTCCACAAAAAAAGGACAGAGAAGTGAAGCCTTTAATAACAGAGAGAGAGAGAGAGAGAGATGGAGAGAGAGATGTGAGATGAAATTATTAAGGGCTCAGCATGACCCCAAAGAGAAGATTTCCAGAAAAAATGCCTAATGGGAGATAATATGGATGCTTTAAGCAGTTCTAGAAAGAAAGAAGACATGTGTCTAAGGATGTTTGTGTGTGCGCATGTGCGTAGGAGAGAAAGAGAGAGACAGAGCAATAGATGTATATAGAGAAAGTTTATACAAGGTCAATTGAGGGAAAAGGAAAAAGTTAATCTAAAAAGATACACATATGTATCAAAAACATTTTCTTTTCTGATTAAAAAATTTCTTTCCTTATTAAACATGAAACTTGAGAATATGGGGATATTCTAATTTAAAATGGGTTTTTATAAACAACATATGATCACATTTGTGATAAAATGTAGGCTAATTTAGTCCAAAAAACCCTGCCATCTCTGACTGCAGACAAAGCATATGCCACTAAACCAGAAGATCTAAAAATCATGCTCCATACACAATAAACATTCTTTAGTGAATAAATAAATGGATGTCTAGACCTGGAAGGCCATAGTCCTTAATCAAGATACACTACCACCACCTTGTGGCCAAGTACCAGAATTGCAGGAATAGACTTCGTTTCATTCTTGTTCATGCTGTGAGTGTATGTGGGCACAAAAGCACACACTGCTGGTATACATGGCATTGTACAAAGTTACCAAAGAAAAATGAACGAATGTAAGAAAGCAAACAAATACTAAACTGTTTTGCATGGGTGATCTCAAACAATATCAGCCCTTCCCTGGCCTTTTCCTGTTGTTCTATGTATTTATTTCATGAAACCCTCCAGATTTTTTAGGTTGTACAAGTGGAGGCTAAGAGCAGAGCCAGCACTTCTCATATTAGTGAACATGTAAGGGAAAGGGAAGTTTGATTGACAACTGACAAAATGATGACAGAACAAAGACGGAGCCTCCACTTGGGAACACAGCTCATTTTTACAGCCACATTCACCTTGCCTTGTTTTCACACTCTCTCGAAAGAAGTCTCTTTGACTCTTTCATGCTTTGTTTTGTTTTGTTTTTCATATAGCCTGTGTTGTCAGTGAGGTCTGGAACCAACAATGAATATAAATTACTGGGCAGGACAACATTTGATAAATGTAAACAATATGCACAGAGAAAACCTATTGGATGAAAAATCCACATACATTTTTAGCGGCCGACGGACGGAATGCAAATGGCTTTGGAAAATATAAGTGGTTGGCTTTGTAATATCAAAGAAAAGTGCAGCCTTTTCTCTAACACTAAAAACACTGCTGCACTAAAAAGGAATAAGTAACTAAATACACCAGGCACCTCTTTTCCAGGATGCAAAAGTCAGTGCCTTTGCCCTAACCTTAGAGGCAATATTGTACTTCTAGCAACGTTAATGTCGGACAAGTTAGGAGAACCAAGAATGCTGCTGTTTTTTCAAGTCTTCTGTGAAAAAAAAATTTTTTTAATTAATTTTGTGTTTTAGGGGAAGAAGAATTAAAAAATAAAATAAAAGAGTGGTATAGCCCAGAGATGAAGCCACTTATATAATGTCAGCACTCTGAAATTGCTCAGCCTCCGTTGTTTTCCAAGTCAACGCATTGGCAGTCTTGCCTGAAAGAAAGAAGTCAATAGGGAGAAAATAAATAGAGCATTTCCAGAACTCACCCAGCAGCTCGGAAAACTGTCTGCTTACTATTACACAGTTTTAACATGTCATAATCATTTTCACAGTAAAGATACCCTGCCTGCAGTTTAAACCAAGAATGCATGACTAATTTTAACCACTTGTGCAAATCTCCTAATGGAAATCTCAAACAGCTTTTATGGATTAGAGTTTCCTAAATTGTATGGAGACCAGCAACAGATACTTAGTTTCCTTGCTCCTCACATCAACCTGTCAGTACCTAATGAGTTACCGAGTAACCGTGGGCAATCCCATACTACTGATGGAAACTATAATTCTCGTTGGCACCACATGCATTATGTTCCATAAGTACAAATGGTGAAGCCAAGTATTGTTAAAATGCAGGCAAATGAGAAGAGATGGAAGGTGGGTTGTCCACTGACATTTTAAGCTTCCCCAGAAGGTAGAGAAGGTGAGCTAGTTCCTGAGATTCCCCCTGGGTGATCTAAGTTTAGAACATCAAACGTTCAGGTAGGAGCATTGTTCCCATTTAATAGACAGAAACCGAGGCTCAGAGTTGCCCCAAGGGAACACAGCTGCTGGTGGCTTAAAAAAAAGAATGTGTGCTAAATTGCCCCCTCCCACCATGACACGCTGGGTTGAACAGCATCCAGTGAATTGAAACAGATGGCTGGGAGATTTAAACATCATGTTCACTTGGAGATGGACAGTGGTGATGGTTACCCAATAGGAATGCCCTTTATGCCCCCCAGTTGTGTGCTTAAAAATGGTTAAAATGATAAATATTGTGCTATGTATCTTTGACCACCATATTTTATTAATTGTTTTTTGGCCGGGGCTGGGTTTGAACCCACCACCTCTGGCATATGGGGCTGGCACCCTACTCCTTTGAGCCACAGGCACCACCCCTGACCACCATTTTTTAAAAGGATAAGTTTCAAAACTCCTTTCTGCTTAGATTGAGATCATAGTTACATGTGGGAAGAATACTGTTATAACTGCACTGTGCCCATAGCAGTGCCTGACATTCAGAGCATTAAAAAAAAAAAAATTCCCCATTAGGAGGTAAGTCTGTGGAATCATTAACGTCCATTTATATTTTAGATGATTTTTTTTCCCCATCCCAAGAAACTCAAGCATTTCAAATATCTAAGTTTTTGAATCTCCTTTATAGAGAACCTTACTCCCATTTCATTAGGAATTTTCAGAGAAGAGGTGGGGAAGATGCCAACATGAGGATAAGGGAGAAACAAAGTTTAAAGGCTGCCAGGGTGAATGAGGGTAATTAGACAGGCACAGAAGAAACAGCCTCTTGTCTGGAATAAGCAGAAAAGTGAAGGAAAACAAGTCAACGTGAATATCCTCTCTTCTTCCTGATTCTTCGTTTCCCTCCTGGTTAACGCCAACATCTCAGCATCTTTCAGTCTACAGTCCCGTCTTCAGGGAAGACTTATCTGAATCCACAAGTCACTGCAGGATTCCGTAATTTCAAAGACATTTTTTTTTAATTAAATCATAACTTTGTACATTGATGTATTTATGGGGGTTAGGGTACTGCTTCGATATATAATGTGAAATGCTTACATTGAACTAAGGAACACATTCATCACATATAAACATATAATGTGAAATGCTTACATTGAACTGAGTAACACAGCCACACATCTCAGAGCCTAACCAGGTCCCACAGGGCCCCTGACCTAACTGCCTGGTTTAGGACCTGTCACCTTTGTGTATGGTCTTCAAACCCTTCCCCTCTTGGCTCCCAAATTCTCCCTATATATTAGAGGGAAAGAGTGAAGCAGGTGGAGGGAGAGGATGGAGAAGGGTAGGTGGGGATTATGGAAAGGGATGGGAGAGAGGTTGGGGGAGAGAAGAGACCCAAGCTCACCTCCTTCCATCCCCTTTCTGGATCCCGGTTCCACTGCTGCTGCCTACTAGGTAGCCATCATACCATCTCCCTGCTCACTTGTCACATGGGAGATGACTTGGGAAGATTAAAAAGAAAGTAACTAAATCATCACAGCAAACATGTGCCATCACCCACCACATGCCAGGCCCTGTTATAAATGTTTTATATGTCATTACATATTACATGCTCCCAAACACCCTTTAAGGTAACTACTATCATTGTCCTTCCTTTTACCTTGAGGAGCTTAAGCACAGAGAGGTTGAATAACTTGCCCAAGGCCACACAGATGAAGCTGGACTCAGACCAGGCAGCCCAGCTCCAGGCGGCGATCCTAGGCCACTGGGCTTCCTCCCCAGACAGCATCCGCTGAGGGTCCTTAGCAAATATCAATTCCTTGACTTCGGCCTTTCCAGATTCTTTTCACTATAGTCCTTTGGGTTGACTTTCAGTACATTTTAATCCTCAGGGTGGTATGCTGTTTACTTTTCTTCAACTACTTAGAAATTATTCAATAAATATTCATTAAGCAACCACTCTGTGTCAAGCACTGTGCTAGTGACAGCGGCTTGTCCAACCCCTAGTTCTAGAGGCTATGGTCGGTGTGAACACAGGGTGGTCGTGGCCAGGCCCACCACAAGCACAGAGATGCCACAAGAAACTCAACATGGAACTATGACATGGTAGGCACAGTGAGGAAAGGCCCTGTGACAGAAGGGAACACATGAGGGCTGACACGGCTACTTCCTGGGACGTGGTGGGTTTCCTGCCTGTGCAGGCTGGGCTGACTAAATTGGGGCACCTCAGAGCATGTCAAGGTCCATGCTATGGACTGAATGTGTGCATGCCCCTCAAATTTATATGTTGAAACCTAAATCCTCAATGAGATGGTATTTGAGACTTTAAAAGGTAATTAGGTCACAAGGCCAGAGCCCTCATGAATGGGAAGAGAGGCAAGAAAGCCGATCTCTCTTTCCACAACGTGAAGAAGCAGCAAGATGGCCATCTGCAAATGTGGAAGAGAATCCTTACCAGAACCTGACCATGTTGGTGCCCTGCTCGCCAACTTCCAGCCTCCAGAACAGTCAGACTGCCTCAGCCTTCAGAGCTGGGACCACAGGCTCTTACTGCCATGTCCAAGGTTGATCATATGTGAAATTAAACTGATTACATGTACCAAAATTGCATCTTGGGAAATTTGTCAGTAAAGGTACTCAAACAGGAACGCGAAATATTACATTCACAAATGTAGTTTAATATTTTTGCAGATCTTTACCTAAAGTGATAAATGAATCACTATTCCAGAATTCTTCAAAAGTGACTGCTAAAATTTGTCAGGTTGGTGAACAGAAATCATAAGAATTGTCAGTTGGAATTAAAAGCTTAAAGGAGAGGTAGGATTCGAAATGTGTAATGTGAACGAGATGAATCTTAAATGTTAAAAATGTAGCTAAACTTTTTGCCATGCTCTTCTCTGCTCACAAAGGCTAGAAAATGTACTTCCCCAAATCCTGTTAATAACTTCTATCTCTTACCTCTTTTCCTCTGCATATACATGGTGTGCCAGTGGTAAACCGAAGTGAAAGTCTGAGGTTTCATCCTCACCAGTGCCTGAATCTAGACCTGATCTTTGCTGTTTGACCCAGTTTAGGCTATGAACCCTGTCATTGTGGCCAGTATCAGTTTTAGAAAACTCCTATGATTGTCAAGGAAGTTGCCAGGCACAGAGAGTTCAAATATTTCAGATTAGCACCCCTGGCATTCTCTCTCCTATCTCTATTCCCCACCCCTCCCAATGTGTCTTAAACTTGACCCTGACCATCTGGAGGGCTTCCCGAACAGACTGCAGGCTCCACTTCCACAACTCAGATTCAGGAGGTCTGGAATGCGGTGTAAGAATCTACATCTCTAATGAGAGCCCTGGTAATGTTGATGCTGCTGGCAGGGCACCCCACTTTGAGAATCCCTGGTCTAATTCAGTGTAGTCCTTTTAAGGAGTCACAAGTTTCCATCCACAGAATTCCTGAAACATGCTAATGAGCATTAAAACGTTTGACACTTGGGGGAGGGCAGTGCTCAGCAGATAGCTTTATTTTATTTTATCCACAGATTCCTTCTATCTGGCTCTTTGTTTTGTTTTGTTTTAAGACAGGATCTTGCTCTGTTGCTCAGGATGGAGTGCAGTGGTGCAGTCACAGCGCACTGCAGCTTCCAACTCCTAGGTTCAACTGATTCTCCTGCCTCCATCTCCTGAGTAGCTGGGACTACAGACATGTGTCACTACCCTTGGCTAAATTTTTTATTTTTTTGTAGAGATGGAGTCTCAATATATTGCCCAGGCTGATTATGAACTCTTGGGCTCAAGTGATCCTCTTGCCTCAGGCTCCTAAACCATCTGTCTCTGGATTCTCTTGGTAAACAACCTTGCCCCTCATTCCTTTGACCCATTCATGCATCGACCCTCTGATCTGGAATACACTGTTTTCTTTCTAGCTGTGACTTTGGCTGCATTCCACAGAGACTCTGCCCTTCCAATGTGGCTGTGCCCTCCTTGGCAGGCTGCATGCGACTATCTGATGAAATCAGCTAACCCCCCAACAAAGACCTACCTCTGTCATGTAGACAAGCTACTCTGCTCCAAAACAAGGGGCATCCATGTGCCCCAACCACACAGCACAGACGGCAAGATGAGTGAAAAGTCATTCATTGTCTGTCTCATTTCCTATTTCCTGTTTTCGAACGAGGGAAGGACTCAAGAGAGGATAAGAAATGTATGGGAGAAGACGACCAGGGAAAGCTTTGCTCCCCAGAACCTGTAACACATGCCTGTGGATATAAACACTATAATTATAATAATAACCAAATAACTGAAAAAAAAAAATGGAACTGATACTAGCAGCAGGGCTTTCACAGCTTACCGGAATTTTGACAACAAATGTTCACATTTCATTTGAAATTTATGAAACCTTGGTGCTTGTAATCCCACGAGCGGCAACATGGAAAATGAAAGTAACAGGCAGTCTCGATTAATAATATTTTGCTCCATATTGGAAGAGCATTTGAAAGAAGCAGCTCGTTTTATCTATTCCCTGTGTTTATGATGCTGCTATGCAAAAGACTGGGGCTTTTAGGATTGGCTGGGAAATATTCATAGATGTGTTATAATTTATGGGACACTGAAGGACCTACCTCGAGGTTTAAGTAGGGCATTTGGAAACAGCAAGAAGAAGGTGCGAAAGACATAACAACGTGGTGGGGGAAAAGTTCAGGGGGGTGAGTTGGGGTTTAAATCGAAACCGAGACAAGCACCTTCAGTAAGCAATAATAGCTGATACTCTAATTGAGCGTTCTTACGAGAAAAAGCAATCTGTTCAGATCTGAATTCTGCCATATGCTTCCATCCTGTCATGGTCTAGAAGGCCATGTCGGTAATTTCCAGTACTTTGATGGGCACGCAGGATGCCTGCGCTGGTTAATGTGAAAAAATGGGCTGGATTTACTGTTTTTCTAATGCTCAATATACACACCACACGGGCTGCTACCAGAAGCAAAGTGGAATTTATGGGTTTGTGCTGAATTTCAAAAGGATACAAAAGGAAAGCAAGAGAAAGCGAGACTGACGTGGGGGCTGCCGTTTCTCGGGGAAGGATGTTGTCCAAGGAGAGGGAGGAAACAGGCTTTTAGGACTATGGCTCTCTGAGTCAGTATCTGGGAGAGTGCTGATAACTGTGGGTGCTGCTTGGGGACAGGATCCCACTCCCACAGGTCTCCAGGGATCCCTCTGACCGCCCCTGCAGCCCCCAGGCCGAATCCATGACCATCCCACATCCAAATGGCCTTTAAATCCTGGTGTTTTTAGGTTGGCTCGCCTTCCTGCCAGCTGAGAAGAGGGAATTTCTCAGATGAGAGAGCTCCTCTGACCGGTTCTAACACCACAGGATTTACTTGGAGCATCTTACATCACAACTTCGGAGTGGAAAGACAGGTGATTCACAGCTGGACTAATAATCTGCAGCGGCGAAGGCGGAAATCCCATCTTCCCCAGATCGGCTGATGTCAGCCTTTGTGCTGGTGAGACTTGGGGTTGGACGATTCTCTGGGGACAGGGCTCCCTATGCACCATAGGAGGTTTTGCCCCATCCCTACCCTCAACGCGCTAGATGCCACTAGCAATGTCCTCCTTGCCCCTGCCTTGTCATTTTTGTGACAATCAGCAATGCCTCCAGACACTGCCAAATATCCCCTGCGGGTACCCTGGTCAGCACTGCCCTTGAACAGGACCCAGCACATGAACTATTACACGATGACTATGCAGTTTTATGAACATTTAAACAAAGGTGAGTATTCTGATTATAATATTAATGTGTCAACACAGTGGGGGAATTAATTGGAAAAAAGCAAAAGGATCTGAAAAAGTGAGACTACAACAGGTATACATGACAAGTGATAGGGTAAACTGTGTATTTTTTTTTTTTTTTTTTTGCAGTTTTTGACCAGGGCTGGGTTTGGACCCACCACCTCTGGTATATGGGGCCAGCGCCCTACTCCTTTGAGCCACAGGTGCCGCCCTAAACTGTGTATTTTTGCAATGGAAACTGGAAGTGATATGGGAAAGTGAGGGAGCTGGAGCTCTAGAGCTCTGGTAAAAACCAGCAGGTGGGATCAACAATGCCCAGCCATGAAACCAGAAAGGAGGTCAGCCAGCATCTGAGCGGAGAACCCAAGAGGGGGGCAAGTAATTGCTTTTTAAGTGTATCTTATCTGCAACAAAGCAACATATATTTATTAGCATCTTGCTGAACCTTCAGAGGAGGAGGATTTAAAAGGTTGCTGGCAAGATCTAGATGGCAAATAAAAATGAATAATGTGATGTCCATAGGGCTGGGCTTTCAAGCTCTTCCATGGATATAACCGTCATGGCAAAGGGCATCCCCAGGAAAAAAAGGGTGTTTATAGACTAGTGTTCTATCTTTAAAATGTCATGCAAAAGATGCCCTCTATTAAATAATACTCATGTGTGTTTCTGCTATAAATAATATTCACCAAGAAAAGTTGTCTTTTTAAGAAAATGTGTCTTGATGTCCTATGACATCTAATAAACTCTGGCCTGGGGATTCTACCCAGGAAAAGTGGGGATACTCATACCCCGGTTTGAGGAGCATGAAATGAAGATGGTCTTCTTGTTTCACAGGGATCATAAATAACATATTTACAGGGCTCCACTGCAGACTTTCGGCCTTCAAATTAGTGTTTCCTCCACTGTAAGCTTTATAAACGAGAGGATGAGAGATGGGGGCATATGGCCCCTGTAGTCAGAGAGGAATGGCTATGAATTGGCAGGTGCCACCCATGAGAATTCCTTAGATGTCTCAGAACCCAAGGGCAGGCTTTCCTAATGAGCAGATGTCAGCCAGGTACAAGCCCCTTTGCAGCAAGCCTTGCTCTGTTGCACTTCCTTGCCAAACAGATTGATGGAAGCGAATCTCCTTAAAGGCAATGCATACCTTGGTAAGTTCTGCAGCTTCGGGAACCAGCAAGGAAGCAATGGTTTCGCCAATTCCCTTAAGAAGCTCTTTCTTTTTCAAGGATTTACACATTCTTAGAAGACAAAAAGTTGTGGCTTCTCTTCCATTCACTATTATGATTCAGTAAAATGGAGTGTGTAAACCTTGGGAATTAGACAGTCGTGGGTTGAAGTTCCACTATACTCTCTTCCTAGTACGTGGGGGTCTTCATATATAAATGGGGAGCTAATGATAAATTTCTCCCACAAGGATGCCACAAGGAAGAGTGAGAGGATGCTTTGGAAAGCACCTCACAGGTCTACTTCAGAGCTTTCCTTTCTCTCTTCTTTGCTGTGTGATAAAGATATTTGGAAAAAGAAATGATCAGAAACTTTTGCAAGGAAAGAGTTCACCCAGATCAGAAAGATAGGACTGAAAACCAGCAGTGGCCTCCTCCTATTGGACACTCTGAAATCTGGGATCATGAACAACAGAAGCACAGCTCTGGAATTCTAGGCCCTGGATATACATCTATTCCCATGTTGTACAAACGCCAGGGGAAATACTATGCTTTTGCTTTTATGAATTTCTAAAGCAATAAAGACTTGTATTCAAAGCACTCTTACTTTCAAAAAGAAGTCATTAATACATTTTATGAAGTCAGAACCCATTAGTGAAGATGTATCGAGTGTCTCTACTCAGTGGGAAATTATCAAAGGGGTTTCAGGGATGGCGCTGGACATATAGATTGGGGCTTGGGTTTAAGAACTGAGAAAGCCTACAGAATCCGGAACACAAAGGCTCGGCCGCTGGTGGTATTTGAAAATCCCCAAGTATTGATGTGGAGCTAAGAGACAATGTCAATCTGTGTTGGGTAGGCTGACGGGCACCCCTGAAATGTATGCATTTGCAATGTACAGTTCATACAGACTCACTGGCAGGGCTTTAATAATTCAGAGACTTAATGGTAGAAGTTTATTCCTACATTCATCCAGGCTGTGACTGGAAAATGCTGCCCTAGATGGAAGAAGAAGAGAAAGAACCAGGTCAGAAGTACCCTTCTGAGTCTAGGACTATGAATGCATTGAGGTATGCGCCCTTTTTCTGCAGAAGGAGCGCACATGTTCGTTTCTTATGTGGCCACCACGTGCTCCATATCTCTGGGTCTAGATGACACACAGCTCAGACCCTCAAAGAGTTGGCAGTATGGTGGGTGGAGTGATGAAGAGAACATGAATCTGACATTTGTTAAAACGGTTAGGAAGACTTTATGCAGGATTAGTGTGACTGGGAGGGAGTTAGGCTCAACGCCAAAGAGAGCAAAGATGGCGGGGTCTGTAGGCGAGGAACACAATTGGGATAGGAAGGTGTCAATGGATGAAAAATTAGTAAGAGGTGACAAGAAGGGTAGGGGGATTTGGGTTTTTTTTTTTTTGAGAATAAGTCTCTGTTGCCCAGGCTAGAGCGCCATGGTGTTATCCTAGCTCACAGCAACCTCACACTTCCTTCTTCAAGCCATCCTCCTGCCTCAGCCTCTTGAGTAGCTGGGACTACAGGTGCCCACCACCACACTCAGCTCATTTTTCTATTTTTAGTAGAGATGGGGTCTTACTCTTGCTCAGGCTGGTCTCAAACTCCTGAGTTGAAGTGATCTTCTTGCCTCAGCCTCCCAGAGTGCTAGGATGACAGACGTAAGGCACCAGGCCCGGCAAGGTAGGAGGATTTAACTGACTTAAAAGTGTTCTTGCTGTAGGCAGGCTGGGGAGAAGACATCAGGTGTGAGGGATTCCTCCAAACTGACTGAGCAGGACTTTGTCAGCTGACCTATTAAGATCTGGCAAGGACAGAGAGCTAGGGTGGAGGCCTAGGCTAAAACATTACCTGAATTCAAAAGTTTAGTCAAGAGACTCCTTGGGGTTTGGGAGGGGAGCAAAGGGAGTGCAGAGGTGCCACAGAACCCTCACTATGGGTCTCAGCAAAACTTTGATGCCTGGGGTATTTGAAGGGCATGAGGAATTAGCAAAGGGAAATACAAGGCAAGCAGATGGTTTCTGTTCAAAACCCCATTTGGTTACCTAGCAGTGGTTAGATGGGGCTAGAACAGAGTTTCCCAGCAGGAGCGCTGTGGCCATTTGGGGCTGGGTGATGCTTTGTTGGAGATGAGTCGGGTGGAGGTGATGGGGGCTGTCCTCTGAGTCCTGGGACATTCACCAGCATGCTCAGTGTCATCCTTGCATCTCTGGCCTCCACCCACTAGATGCCAGGAGCACCCTCCCTCATCCCTCTTCCTTCCCCAAACTCTGACAACCTAAACCTCCAAATATTATCACATTATCTCCTGAGGGCAAATTGCCCTGATGGAGAAGTCACAGTCCCAGGAATGCAAGATGTAAACAAGACAGGGAAGATGGTTCGCTTCACTAAGAGTGGCGTGTGTGACAGGCTTTCAAGCGATGAAAGCAGAATCTTCTGTTCTCCGCACACAGTGATTTCAAATGCAATAGAGGGAAGAGAAATAGAAAGAAGCGACTTAGCACTTGAGGATCTGGAAAAATCACATTTGTCAGAATCTTAAGAAAAAATTAAAAAAAAGTAGAAATCAATATAATGATTCATCATGAATAATCTTGTGAATTAAGGGCTTTTTTTTTTTTTTTTGAGCCAGAGTCTCACTCTGTCACCTGGGTTGTAGTACAGTGGTACACTCATAGCTCACTGTAGTCTTGAACTCCTGGGCTCAAGTGACCCTCCTGCCTCAGCCTCTCAAGGAGCTGGAACTACAGCCATGTGCTACCACACCAGCTAATTCTCTTTATTTTGTATTTTTCGTTGAAAAGAGTTCTCACTATGTTGCCCTGGCTGGTCTTGAACTTCTGGCCTTAAGAGTTCCTCCCACCTCAGCTTCCCAATGTGCTGGAATTAAAGACATGAGCTACGATGCCTAGTCAAGAGTTTTAGAAAATTTTCCTATTTCTGATTAACAAATAAGGATGAAGATGAGGCAATAAAAAATAAAACCGTGTTTTTTGAGACATAACTAATCCCTGTTTTCAAAATATTTGCATGTATTACCACTGTCATCTGTAGTGAGGCCTCACATTTCTTTGTCTAGTTCATACACTATTAATAAATAGTGCATTCCAATTGCAGAAAACTTTCAAACATCCAGAAAGAAACAACTGCTGCTCTGTGTGCTTGGAGTGTGGCTCCGTGACATTTTACAGAGATTTCAGAAATTATTTACTAATTTAAATAACCCTTGTCTCAGCAACAGTGAATAGCAAACCAGGTAGCAGATTCATTTGTATCAGACTAAAGCAGACCTCACTCACATTTTCTTTTTTACTTCTAGCAAAAGACAGGGAGTAGGCTATTGAATGTGCCTTTCTAGCTAATTTTAATCTATTCTAATGCATGAATTTAAAAATGCCTACTTGAGAGCTTGGGGGATTACTAAATAATAAACCCTGAAGGTTCCAAAATCCAGTTAATAGTCAGACCTGGAGGATATGAAATATACTGTTAATTTCGAATAACATAATGCCTGAAAATGAACCAAGTTAGATCTAATTGAGCTATGAACTGCTTGCCTTGTATTGTGTAATAGAGGCTGTGCTATCCAAGGGTGGCTGAGCTATAGATAACCATTACTCTTAGCAAATATGTTTATTAGGGTCTCTCTCTCTTCATTACCCAACCTCATAAAGTATATGTCTGCATATTCCGATAAAACATAAAACGGCAAGGCAAAGTCACAATTAGGACGCCCCGAGAAGCTACGTCGTAAAATGGTATCTGTCTCCAAATGATTGTTCACTTAACTGTGATAAATATTTATCAGTGTGCGATAGAACAACTCCTTGAATGACTACAGCTCGTGTTGAAAATGCAGGACAGTTACATGTTCGATTCTCCTCTGCTGATAAGAACAACCTGTCAGAAAAAACATGATTTGTCGAGAGAAGAAGACTGATTATAAATTGTAATTGTGCTATAGAAACATCAGGAATAACTGGATTCATATTTCCGCTATCTACTTAAGGCAACTTGGATTTACTGTTAGAGCATAAGCAAAGACAAGAACTCTGTGAATAAGATGGAAATGAAACAACGCTAATTTGGGTGGTTATTCAATGCATAGCCTTCTATGTCATCAGTACACTCATTGGTAAAATGTGGTTTGGATGATAAATTGAAGATGAAAATAAACTCCTTAATGATTCCCACCCTCTCATTGGTCATGACATGTCAACTGGGGAAACGTGGAAATCTGAGACAGATGACCCACTTAACTTGTGGGCCACAGGCCTCCGTGGCTTGGATGTGGAATCTGTGTATCACCACATGGCACCATCACAAGTGTCATTTGAGAACAAGAACTTGGTCTTCTTGAAATTCTTGGTGAATTTCAGAAACGAAGCCTCTTTTCTGGCCAGAGATAATGGTTTCTGTGAGTGAGTTCTGTCTCAGTCAGACAGATAGGGAAGATGCAAGGATAGCAGGTGGAGTCCCCTGTAAACACAAATGCCTTCTCGGTATGGAGAATTCTCTAAGAATTAAATGTAGACCTTCCATTGGATCCTGCAATCCCATTACTCCATATCTACCGTAAAGAAAAAAAAATCATTTTGCCACAAGGACATTTGCACTAGGATATTTATTGCAGCTCAATTCACAATCGCCAGGGTGTGGAAGCAACCCAAGTGCCCATCAACCCATAAATGGATTCAGCCATAAGAAAGGATGGAGACTTTATTTACGGTCTTTGTGTTTACATGGATGGAGCTGCAACACATTCTTGTTAGTAAAGTATCACAAGAATGAAAAAGCAAGTATCCAAAGTACTGAACACTAACATGAAACCAATACATAAACAACTACATGCCCATATGAAAGAAAAACACAAGTATGTTCTAGTGAGAGGGAGGGAGGAAGAGGGAGGTTGATCAGCGGGATCTCACCTAATATGCACAATGTGAGGGTGTTCAGCACAACCCCCCGGTGAAGGGCTCACCTATAACTCAACCTCAGAAATGAAAACAACGTAACCTAAATATTTGTACTCTCATATCAACCTGAAATTTTTTTAAAAATTAAATACATGAAAATATTTTTTCTAAATGCCTTCTCACTGCTGAGCCATTCCTAAAAACAGTCTGATTCTTAGAAAAACTTCCTACCGCGTGGCTCTCACGCTTTGAGCATGCATCTGGGTGCTCTGGAGGACTTGTGCAAACGGAGAACTGGGTCCCCTCTCCAGCATTTCTGATTCTGGGGGCCAGAGGATGTCTACAGTTCTAATAAACTTACCAAATGCTGATGTTGCCAGCCTGGGAACCACACTTGGAAGACCAGATCCAGATTGGACAACTTCAAGGGAATGTTTGACACTGACAGCATGAATGTCCCTTCCCAGTTTAAAGACT
Organism: Perodicticus potto; assembly: GCA_963574655.1. Taxonomy (NCBI): domain Eukaryota; kingdom Metazoa; phylum Chordata; class Mammalia; order Primates; family Lorisidae; genus Perodicticus; species Perodicticus potto. Next base: position 119,574 of record CAUYRH010123775.1, read on the forward strand.
GTACATCTACTTGTACTTTTCTTTCTTTTCCTTCTGTATTTCACTCCCTTTATTTCTTCCTTTCCTCCTCCAACTTTCCTTCCTTCTCTTTGTTTTACTCATGCTTCTATTTCTCCTGTTCTCTGCTTTCCCTCCCACTCTGGAAGTGTCCTTATCTCTCCTTTCATTCTTTCTTCTCCTCTCTCCATTGCCTGCCCTGAGATCTTCCTCTCATCAACATTTAGCCTCCCACCAGGTCTCAACAATGACCAAGATTACATGGAAGAAAGCCACAGGCAAAGATCTCATTCCTTGGCAAGGAGAAAGAGGGGCAGTTGTCAGAGTCATCTCAGAAAGGACGGAGATGAATTCTATGGGAAGCATTCAACTGCAGAAGCTTCTCTGCTTTTCGCATTTAGCACCAGGTAAGCAAAACACCTACGTTACGATGTGAAATATGCATAGAACAGTTACTGCGCGTGCACACTGCTGGCAGGGTGAGCAGATTTGCAGCATTCATTCTCATTTGGGGGGCTAGTCTTGTACTGGCAGACTTGCGCTTAACTCCCCTGCCAGATGAAGATTTGTAACAAAAGTGACGATTATGAGAACGTTCCCAGGTGAAGAACTACTTTAAAAAGGCTTAGCTCTTTATAGCCTTATGTTAGACTCTGAATAGTAGACACATACCCAACAACTACAACAAAAAAAAACTTCACATAGTGAGAGTTACTGGCCTGCAGAATAGCTTCCCAAGAGAGGTCCTGCAGCCTCAGCACTTGAGTCATTTGAAATAAGACCGCACCAAATATTTGAGTCCACCATTAGGGAGCAATCTGGTCCTGACAAGGATGGACATGATGACCTCATAGCTCTCGGACACCCTTCCCAAGGTCATAAAATCAGAATGGAAACTCTGACAACTCATCCTGCTGCGGGGAGAGGTGGAGACGCCAGCAGTCTGAACAGCAGTATCTTGGGGCAAAGGGCGTGTTGCAATGGATGTCAGAGAGACAAACGTTCCCTCTGAGGATTGTGGCCAGAGGACTCCCCAGAATGAAGCTGAGGTTGAGAACATTCCCAAATGAGCGTCGTGATGCACTTTTGCAGACGGTGGTGTAAGATAACGTGTGTTCCCAGATTTCTGGTACATACTGTGAGATTTTCCACGCTCCAACTAGAACAGAAGGGAATTCCCAGCGCATTTCCCGGCTCCTTTCTTTCAGAAGTTGTAACTGCCTCACTGAAGCATATGAGAGCAAAGAGAGGCTCAGGGAGGTGACAACTATGTCTCTTCTATGGCTCAATGTCATGTGGCCCATTATAATTATACTTCCACCCAGCTAAAGCTCAGATTAACCTGGAGGAAGGTAACTGATCCCTCCTAAGCCCCTCAATGACAACCACTTGGGCAGGACCCTTCCCAGTGGCCTCTCTATACCTAGGGATTCTGTAGCCATAAGGGAGGCATGCTTGCACCATGGTTAGGGTTCTGTGATAAATTTGAGGCAACTGCAACTGAGTGGAGTGGACAGGACATCTGGACTCGATGTGACTCAACATGCTCCAGCTGTCATGCCCATTCAGTTGGCCCCAAACTGTAAAACCAGTCCTCTCTGCCCAGTCACATGCCCTTCTAGAGAAGACTCCCACAGTCCCTGGGCGCCCCTATTGAGGTGGGCGTGTTTTGTGTTGCCTGATCTGGCTCTGAGTACACCTGAATGGATTGTGCCTCCAATTACAGCTGAGCTAAGAGCTGTGCATCCTGAAGTCTGCTTTGCAATTTACTGTTGGCAAAGATGCCTCAATACAGCAGATTTCTTGCACAAGGGAACTGGGATAGTGACTCTAAGACTGTTGTAGCAGGAAACAGGCTGATGAAAAGATGCCGTGGGGTTCAGCTGAGTTGAGTTGTCAAGAGCAAAAAGCTGGTGTGTGTGCAAGCCAACATCGGGAGGAAGGAGAACAGATAAATCAGCAATTGTAGGGAAGCCAGTGAGAAGAGAACGCAGCAACTGGGTTGGAGGGAATCACAGTGGACAGGTAGTGGAAGCTGCTGAATTTCCTAGACTTGCCAACTTTCTCTCTTACAGCAAGTTAACCTTGTTGTTTTTTTTTTTTTTCCAGAAGACATTACCTGAATAAAACTCTGTTTCTTGACACCAAAGAAGCCTAATTAAATACTTAGAAAATCTGAATCATATGTCATGACAGGCTCTTCAAACCCAACTCTGACCACTGGACAATTAACATCAAAATCACTCAAGTCTTTGAAGACCATGGCTCACCATAAAAGACTGAAACTATACCTTTCTGCACTCAAGAAAATTGATTTCAGATGGATAAAAGATCTAAATCTAAGGCATGAAGCAATAAAAATCCTCAAAGAAAGTATGGAGAAAACTCTTGAAGCTACTGGGCCAGGGAAAGACTTTATGAAGAAGACTCCAGTGGCAATTGCAACAACACAAAAATAAATAAATAGGACTTAACTAAACTGAATAGCTTCTGTTCAGCGAAGGAGACAACAACCAAAGCAAACAGACAAACATCAGAATGGGAAAAGATATTTGCATATTTTGAATCGGACAAAAGCTTGATAGCTAGAATCAAGCTAGAATCTACAGAGAACTCAAATTAAGCAATAACAACAAAAAGCCAACAAAGCCAACAATCCCCTATATCAATGGCCAAGAAAGATGAATAGAACCTTCCCTAAAGAAAACAGATGACTAGCTAACAAACACAGGAAAAAATGTTCATCATCCCTAATTAACAGAGAAATGCAAATCAAAACTACCCTGACATATCACCTAACCCCAGTGAGGATGGCCCACAGTACAAAGTCCTAAAACTATGGATGCTGGCATGGATGTGGAGAGAAGGGAACACTTTTACACTGCTGGTGGGACTGCAAACTAATACAACCCTTTTGGAAGGAAGTATAGAGAATCCTCAACGAACTCAAACTGGAACTCCCATTTGATCCTCAAATCCCATTACCAGGCATCTACCCAGAAGATAAAAAATCATTTTATCATAAGGACATTTGCACTTGACTGTTTATTGCATCTAAATTTATAATTGCCAAATTGTGGAAACAAAGTAAATGCCCACCAACCTAGGAATGGATTAACAAGTTGTGGTACATGTATACCATGGAATACTATTCACCTATTAAAAAAGATGGAGACTTTACATCTTTTGTATTAATTTGGATGAAGTTGAAATACATACTTTTTGTTTGTTGGTTGGTTTGTTTTTGGCTGGGGTGGGGTTTGAACCCACCATCTCTGGTGTATGGGGCTGGCACCCTACTCCTTTCAGCCACAGGTGCTGCCCTGAAATATATACTTTTTAGTAAAGCATCACAAGATTGGAGAAGCAAGAATCCAATGTACTCGATTCTGATATGAGGGCAATTGATGATATAGTACCTGGGGGATGGAAGGGGAATTGGGGAGTGGAGAGAGGGAAGGAGGGAGGGGGGTATGGGACCATGGTGTGTGACACACCTCTTGGGGGTGGGACACTATTAATAGAGGAACTTCACCCACCAAATGCAAGCAGTATAACCTAGCTCACTGTACCCTCAATGATGTCCCAACAATAAAAAATAAATAAACACACACACAAAAGCAGGTAACACTCAGTATTTTCTCCTTCCCTGTCATTTTGGAAACAGAATTTGGGAATGTTTCAGGGCTGGAACAAAAGAATGTGACATCTGAACTCAGATCCTAGGTTTTAAATAATTTACCCTTCCTACCCCACCAAAACTAAATACGGGAACAGACTGGAGAGTCATTTATTAAATTTTCTAATCATAAAACCGTGTCATCCTCACAGAATCATCCACTCAAGGAAGATCTGTCTCCCAGAAAAGCAGCTGTTAGCAGAATACCCACTTGGCATTATGCAGAGGTCCTGAGCACACCTGTTTCCTTTGCAGTGGACAGTAAGGCGTTATCTTTTGTCCTTGACTGTCCAGTGATAAAAACAAGCTGTATTGGCCCCGAACTACTCTGAAGGGTAGTAATGCTTGATTTCCGAGGAGATACATTCATCCCCACGGGTCCAGAATGACTTCAAGGTAAAAGATTGTTTAATAGTTTAAATGCATGACAGTTATTTCATGATGGAAGACTAGCATAGCAGGCCGGGGCCAATTTTCAAGTATCAACTGATTCTAGCAGATCCTGATGTGATGTTGTAAAACAAAAAGGGGGAAAATAATAGTGACAGCAGATGCCATTTGCTGAGTAACTATAAGGTCATTGGCTGTGGACTTTATTTTCTCCATCCTCATGATAATTCTGGGGATAGAGAATAGCTCTTTATAAATGAAGAGACTTTAAAAAAAAAGACAAAAAGGAGGAAGGAGCTACTCTAAGTATAGTCTCAGGACTGGAAGCATCAGTGATGTTGGGATCTTGATGGAAATGCAGAATCCCGGGCCTTAGCCCAGACAAGACTCCAGGGCTGGGGCCCCAGGGAACTGTGCTATTATCAAGCCCTTCAGGGGACTCTCACAGAAAACAAAGTTTAAGGAAAGAAGCCCCGACTGAGACAGCAACCTTCCAAGGCCAAATAAGGAGTAAGCCGCAGAGTCGCCATGGAAGCCTTTGTGCTGAGTATTGGAAACTGTCCTGTCCACTTCAGGTAATTAATGAGAAGCCGGGCTGGGGCTAATCAGGTTAACACCTGTGATAGAGGATTCCCCTGAGAACAGCACCAGGAGCCCTCAAACCTCGGCCTGTCCCCAGAGACTATCGGGCAGAGAGTCCTGTACGGCCAGCCTCTGGTTCCTTCCTTCCTTCCACTTTTTGTACATAGAGGGACTCCGGGGTGTCAGCAAACTCAGTTTTTTTTGAAGTCCTGATTAAAAGGACTCTGATTCAAGTCCAAGATATCTCCTTTTACTTCTCTATAGATGAATATGAATAAAATTAAGAACTAACACAGACCCCGTGCTGTGCTAACTGCTGTCGGGTGGGACTTTCTGCCATTCTGGGGACGCCCTTTCTGTTCTGGCGTAGTCCTACATAGTAGCCACTAGCTACTCTGACCATTTGAAATACACGACGGTGGGACTGAATTCCTAATTGAATTTTTAAGTTTAAAATTGAGATTTCAATACCCCCATGTGACCAGAGGGGAACTTATGTATCGGACAGCCGCGCTCTGGAAGCCTTCTCTCATTTGAACTTCTCTCTCACTATTCCCATTTTAGGGAGGCTTGTAGAGGTGAAATGATGAGCCCAAGGTCACACACACACAGCCAGTCAGTGGTGGGGCTGAGGGTCCTAATCTAGGTTTGTTCTCTCTTCAGGATTTACAGGAGGCCAGAGCACTCAGCTGCCACTGGTTAAGAAGTCCTTGGACACTGCCATTCAGAACTGTGCCTTAGCAAAGGCCGTGACACAGGCAGGATGGTTCCTAAAAAGTCGCTGAGTATCTCCATCCCCAGGCAGCAGGAATGCTGGCATCCTGTTGGCAGCCACCAATGCGAACACGTGTGGACATTAGTCTCGTGTTATTAAATGTGCATTTTCCTCTTAAAAATAAGAAGCTTGTGTCATAAATGATTTATATGGAAACAATGCTTCTCCTGGCAGAGACACAGGGTCAGGAGCCTTTGTTAACTGTTAACATTTCTTTTAAAGACTTAAAAAAAAAAAAAAAGGCTACGCTGATGACATCAGGTCTGTTCTTTAGTGTCTGTTCTTTGAATGTCTGACCCACCTTCCTACCCTACATCCTGTCGCTGTCATGATAAGAAAAAGGTTCAAGCGTCTCAGATGCCTGTGAGCAACTGAGCGATCTCTCCTCCTCGCTCGCACTCTGTCACACACACACACAGCAGGTCAGCAGCGAGCACAGTCCTCCCAGAATCCAGCCCCTCACTGGAGATATTGGAGCCTCCACGAAGTAATGGCACCAGTCTGGGTTCACCAAAGAGCATCTTTGAGGTTCTGGAACAGCCTTAGGCACTTGCCACTATCCCTGTCCTCCTGTCTTTCCACTGAAGGTGGGAGGCAGCGTGATGCAGGACAGAGGGCTCTAGGGTCAGGCTGAGCTGACGCTGCATGAACAAAGCGTGTGGCACCAGCCTGGAAGGTGCCTCCGTCATCGCTGGAGTAAAATGGGAAGAGAAGTGAGTCTCTCAGGGGCTTCTCGGGGAGAGTCCACAAGGGGATGGGTGCAAAGCACTTAAGCCGGAGCCAGGAACAGTTTCCTATCCTTTCTCCCTTCCATCCCTAGAAGAATCCTGATTCTCTTTGAGGCCCATCTCAGCCCTAATATTATGACGAGCTTTTCCTACCATCAACATCTCCATATATTTTCCTGTTTTCCACTTTGCAGATCCGTACCCACGCCTGTACTAGTGCAGGGAGCTGCACTGCAGTTTTGTGTGCCACGGTCACACTTGGGAGTGGACTCAACCTCCTGACCCCGGAATTTCTGCCTCGCACACCTTGCCCCCTCCCCGTGTTGCAACCAGTAGGTGGCCCTGCACACAAGAGGTGCTCAAATAAATGTCTGTTGAACTGAACTTCTGCAAAGATGGAGGCCAAACTGTAATAAACAAATCCATCCATCCATTCAATCATTTATTTATTTGTTCACTCAGCATTTATTAAGTGTGTGTTCTACTAAGCCCTAGGAATGGATCTTGGTACTCAGGACACAGTAGGGACCAGATCAGACAAAACCCCAAGCTTTATGGCATTTACCTCCCAGGGTGTGTGTATGGCGGATGGACGGGGGTGAATGGCTGGGAGTGAGACAATTGATTAACAAATGCAGAAAAGAAAAAAAAGCAAGACAGAGATTTAGGGAAGAGAGAGTTTGGGAAGAAATTTGTATTTTAAACAGTAGTCAAGGATGTCATCCCTGAAAAGGAGATATTTGGAGCCAAGATTTCCAGAGCTTCAAGGGCTAGAAATAAAATAAATTCATAGGGAAGGTTCCCGTCTATACTAGGGATTGTGTGCAGGAAATGAAACGCTGATGTCCCTGATGACCCTCAGTTCACGTGTCATGTATTTTTTTTTTTTTTTTTTTTTTTTTTACGTGTCATGTATTTTAAAACCAACTAATGATTTCTGAACACCTTGTACATGCCAGGTACTGCTAGAAAGCCTTATATACTTGAGTTCCACCAAAAGAAAATGGATAAGTGAGAGATGGATAAAGGCACTATCTGTAAGCCCCAGGCAAGCATGCTAAAGGCCAAGGCCAAATGTCCCCAAACGTACAAACTAGGGTGTGGGGAGGCTGCATCTTCTGAGAGAACCCACCCTTCCTCCCACAGACACCGCTGCCAAGTCACCGACAACAGGCCTGGGGTAGTTTGATTCTTCTCAAGAGAGGATGGAAATCTGAATTTTTATGTGAAATTTCCCATTTTGAAAATGTTGGCAGGTAATTAAATTTTTTTAAAAAATAGAATGTAGGGCAAAATTTAAAAAAAGAAATGTTTTCAGGACGTATTTCATCTGAGCAGTGAGTTGTCAACCTAAAGGTCTTAACACAATAACTAAGAAAATGCCATGAAGGCTACGTTAAACAGCTCGATGAAAATATTTCAGAGTATATATGAAACCAACACACTGTACCCCATGATTGCATTAATGTACACAGCTATGACTTAATAAAATAAAATAAAAAAAGAATAGGTAAGGAGCAGATAGAGAAGGAACCCAAAACATTTGCAAGGATCTTGTCAAACATCCCCTGACCCTATCCTGAGGCTGGGGATAATTCATGTTTGGAAGTGGCCTGATAGCCAGGGATTCCTCCTGTGCCTACCCAGGGGACAGCAAGCTTTGGGGTCTGGTAAACACTGCGTCCTTCTGTGAGGAAGCAGGATTCTGCCTACTGGGATTTAAATGCAACAACAGTTCATGGTTCATTAAAAAAAGTACACTAGGTATTAATAAAAACCGCCTTTGTTGCTTTTTTGTTCTTGTTATTGCTTACGTCCTACCAATAAAAATGCATTTGGCAAAATCATCCAGAGGAAGCACCATCTTTTTTCAAAATTGTTTTCCTTTCCCTTCCACTTGATATTTCTAAATTAAGTTATCAATAATGCGTTAAAGTAATACCCCAAAATGAAACAATACTGCACCTTTAAGAAAATATTATTTTTCCTGAGGTCCTATCAAGGTAAATTTCATCAGTATTCAAAGAATGAGCAAAGCACTTCAACAATTTATTTCAATAAAAGAAGACTTAGCTGAAAGGAGTATAAATGATGAGAACTTGCTTTAAACTGATTTATTCCCTGCAGCAATAAAAGGAATGTTTCTTCACTCAGCTGTTTAATATGCAAATATGCAGAACATCCAGCCCCTGACAGCACATCATTAATATAAACCTTGCACTGAGCACAGGGCCCGATATTTCATCCTGATGAAAATACGTGATGATGATTTTAGACTGTAGACTTTTAGAGTTGGAACAATGTGCTTTCCTGGTGATGAAACCCCACCCGTCACCGAGGGGGTCGGGGGGGACCAAAGCTTTTCAGATAAGCCATCCGATTTCTCTAAGAGGGAAATCCCAAAATAAAGAAAATAGTGAATACGGAGGGCTATTAATAGTTCATGCCACCAAGGTCCGAGTGACAAGATTGGAGTGGGGGACAACTTAGTGACTTTCGGGGCAGAAATCTGAGATCCTTTTCTTTCAGAGATGGTGGCATGCTAATTGTGGTTTGTTTTGGACTGCAGAAACCATCCCCCTTCCTATGCTGGATGGTACTTTTCTATCCACACAGAACGAGAAGGTAAGGTCCCCAGGAGACATGGGGCTCAGGAATTTGAACCCTTGGGGACTCTCCACCAGGTTACTGCCCCCGTTTTGACAGTGGAATAGCAACCTCTGAATTACTCTCTGACTTAAAACAAGCTGAGTGTACTAGATCATGAGGTTTGTACTCCTAGATCAGGAGTTTTCTCTTTCCTTTCCACTCTGGGATTGATGTTAACAACATGTGGTACAATGTAAACTGTTTTCCTTTCTGCACCATTTTTTCTGTTTTCCAAATTTTCTCTTAATATGATGCATATATCATATGTGTGACCAGAGAAATCATGTTTTTTAAAAATATAATTTACTTTAAAAAAAAATAACATATAAATAGGCCAGTACCCAGGGACTTCTAAGATTGTAAGCGTTAGCGAGGGGTCTGGTCTCACAGACTCCACTCACCCATAAGCCCCCTGAGCTTGCTCTCAAAATAAATGTTTGTGAAATGATTAGATGAGTTACTAGTTGTAAGTGCTTAGAATAGTGCCTGGAATATGGCAAGGCCCATAAAAGTATTTGTTAAATAAATAACCAACAAATTAAATGTTTTAAGTATTTTAAAATATTTGCGGGGATGAGTTTCTGTGGATGTTATGTATTTATGCAGATAAAGGATAAGGAAACTCTGGGGTCCTTTTTTAGCCCTTTATTATTAGTGTTACTACAGTGAATAGTAGTTGTCGAAATTATAACTGTAGCTTTAGAGAATGTTTGAAGAAAACCTCATCTCCACTCAATTTCATGTGACCTTGAGCAAGTCAATTTCTCTTCATCTGTTAAATAGGCAAACTGATAATCCTACTTATTTTGATGAGCATTTCAGGGATTCAATGTGATCATCTGATCATCTATGTAAATATTCAGCACAGTGGCTGGCCCAGAGCAGAGCGCAAGCTTACCATTTACTGAGCACCTAATGTATAGTAAACATTATACACATATAACACAAATCTTTATGAAACTCTTCAATGTAAGCACTATTAACCATGTTTCACTGAGTGGAATCCTAAAGTTGCGTAAGATCACACATCCTTTGCTTTTGAACTTGGGTCTATCTGTACCAAAATGCACACAGAACATAGACTTCACCCTGACATGCCCTTTCTTTAGAGAGAAAGAGGAAGAGGAGGAAGAGGAGGAGAGACAAAAGCAGAGAAGAGAGGAGAAAAGAAGAGAAGAGAGGGGAGGGGAGGAGAGATTGGGATTATTAAAAAATATATGGAAAGAGTAGCTGTCCTTCTAATTACTTTGATTTTCAGCTAACAGTTCATTCTGAAAGATTCTCCTTTGCTTTTGCTTTTATAATAAAGTATTTAAAAATAGGTTACGGGGCAGGAAGAAAGGTAAAGGCAGGTGGTAAAACAGTATGGAACCTTAGGAGAAAACAGTAAGCGTAACTATGAAGTTCCCTGTGGCCACACTGTTATTTCAAGGTCATTATCAGAGAAAGGCCACTAATATCTGTAATTTGTTGAGCTTTTCTGCCATTTCGGATCACCGGAGAATAAAAAAATCCATGAACTTGTTCCTCCCATCGGAGCTGGTAACTCAGAAAAGATGAACCAGTTGCAAAGCAGCTAGCTGGGGATGGCTCACCTTCCTCCCTGTCTCTGCATCCAACCAAGAGAAGAACTCTCGAGGCCAAAGTGAAGAAGGCCCTTGGATTTTATTTCCAAATATTTCAATTATAAATCAATCGTTTAGCAAAATTCAATGAAGTTTGCACAATTTCCCTTTGAATCAGCTCCCAATGAGAACCCACGAAGTCTTGGGGGCAAAATATCAAGCAGCCTCTTGCAGGTTTTTGTAAACTCCTCCAAGCTAGTCCTTCCCATGTTTCTGGGTTTATGTGCTCAGTTATACATCCTCATAACTCAAATGGGATGAACCAATTAAACATTTCCCTGTAGTCTCTAAAATAGCTGCTCTTGGCATGTTTTTTGCATGGCACAAACCTCTACGGGAGGATACGATAGAAATCTTGCACTATTTAAATACAGAATTGGGACATCAAAGAAAGGGTTGTATTGAAATAACATGGATAATTAAGGAAGTGGAGAACAGTAATAACTGATTTACATAAAATGCTAATGAGTCTCTTGACTTGTTTGGCAATTTGCACTTTAGGCTTGGTAACCGGGGCTCCAAATTTATGATCTAATTTTTATTTTAATATTTTCTCTTTGCAAGTTGTAACCAGCACTAATGGGTGCCTGCCAACGTCTAACTTCTCTGCCCTTCGGCTGCTCAGAAGTTTCTCTTTCCAAGGGAACGTATGGGGATTTCGGGATGCCACTCGTCCGTGAGCTTCCTGGAGGTCCTGTGCATTAGCTGGGTGTTGTGTTACGGTGTTGGTGTTATGAGTGAGGGTTCAGTCACAGCTGGGTTGGAAAACAAACATCTCATAGAGGCTAAGGGATTTATTGCAGTGAGTTCACTGCTACTTTTGAGGAAAAGATCCACGCATTCTAGGTGTGAGCTTATTCTGTACCATTCTTCAGGGCCTTTCATTGTGGAGAAGAAATTGTATGCTCTGAAAATTCCCCGTTTTATTGTACTCTTGTAGTGATCTCACCTCACAGGGCCACAGCCTTCCCTGAATGAGAATGAGGGCTAGAGCTGTCCCTTCCGGACACGTCTGCACATTGACCTTCAGCATACCCTATTTCCCTCCGAGCCCTCTAAGCATGATCCATTGCTTTCTCAGGCCATTCCCCCTTCACCCCACTGATGGGTTTCAAAGCTGCTTGAATTTCCAAGTCCCGACGTGCTGTGCCGGTGGCCGGGGCTCTGCCTGGCTCTCTTATGGATTGCGAAGGTCACCGCCGGCGAGAGGGAAGGAGGCAGGCAGAGCATTTATCAGGATGTATTGCTTTACTTTTTCTATCCATCACCAAGGCGATGATTCTATTTTAGTGAAAATCCATTGAACTCCGATCAAGTCAGATGGCTGTTATCATTGAAAACTCAAGAGCTGTCAGGCCATAATCAGTACAAATGCCGGACCCTGAAATGGGGGGCTCTGGACCAGTGATTTGGTCTTCTGGGGAGCTCTTTGGTCATTCCTGTATTTAAAATTTCATCTCATCATTTTTATTTGAGTATCTTGTCGGCTATTCTTTGTGCAAGTGATAAAATGTGGTTATGCAGGTTGGAATGAAACCATTATAGGCAATTTAGGCAGAGTTTGGAGACATGATGCTTTCTCTTGCCATACTGGCTGCTCACTCTGGAGTTAATGACCCCCCTGTCCATTAGAATATCTACCTGTACACACCTGAATGAGCACGGAAACCGGACATGAGGCGTGCATGCACGTGCATTCCACTGTGAGTTGAAATCCCCAGACTATAACTATATATTTTGTGATCTCTTCAATATATTCATTTTCTGATCATCACACTTGGCTACAGAGCACTGTGTTGAGGGGCATTTCAGCCTCCAGAGTTCTGTTTTTATGACAAATGCCCCTACTTGTATCTTGTATTTACATGTGTTTGGGAAGGTTTTATTCTACAGTTGAACATGGGGGTGGGGGGGGGAGAAAAAAAAATTCCAAAGCTCCCTGAAAATGTATTTCTTGCTTGTCTTCTGGTTATGGGTTTAATTAAATCTGACATTTGAATGAAATCATTTCAACATATTTGCTGTCCTTCTGGTATTCTAAACTTTTATGAAATGTGGGAGTTGTGGAATGGAACGAAAGAATGGTTTTTAATAGGGATCCTGTAGCTCGAAACAATGCTGAACTCTTAACCATCCCCTAGCGGATGGTCTTCTCAGTAGATCACCGAGGGTCACATTTCTCCTGCTGTTCAGTTGAAGGACAAATCCTGATGGGCTGGGACAGGAAGGAAAAGGACTGAGCGGCGCCTCACCTCCCCAAGCGGAGTGCCTGTGTGTCTGTCACACCGCTTCTTCAAATGGAAAGCAATTGAATGTACATTTATTTTCTGTTTTGGAATCCATACCTTCATTCCTTTTTATTAGCAAGGGTAACTGCATATTGACGGCGCATTCTTAAATATATTTACATTCTAAGTAACAGCCACAATAATAAGGGCAGATATTTATTGGTCACTTAGTCGGAGCCAGGCATGGTGCCAAGCGCTTTACATATGCTGCCCTGTTCAGGTATCCAACCACCTCTGAACGAGACAGAGAACGTCTACAGACAAAGAAACCAGGGCTCTGAGAACACCTGGAACTAACCAGGTTATCGCAGAGGTGAGAGCTCGCTCCTGCCTCCCACGTAGAGGGTCATTATAGTAAAGAAAACATCCAGAGTATCTGTAATAGTTTCCTGGAGCTGTGAACAGTGTAGCTTAACACAACAGAGATTCTTTCACAGTTTAGGAGGCCAGAAGTCTGACCCCCGGGTATCTGCTGGGTCAGCCCCTCCTGGGGTCCCTGCGGGAGACACCATCCCAGGCTTGTGTCCCAGCTCCTGGTGGTTGTCAGCACCCTTGGTATTCCTTGGCTTGTAGACTCATCACTCCAGCATCTGCTCCCATCTTTGCATCACTTCCCCTCTCTCTGTCTCTCCTAAGGACCCTCTCATTGGAATCAGAGCCCACCCTAACACAATATGATCAATCTCTGCCTTAGTTCCAACGCATAAAAACCTTATTTCCAAATAAGGTCACATTCTGAGGTTCTGGGTAGACAGGGATTTGGGTGGACGCTATTCACTCAGTACAGCAGGCATCTACAATCCAAACCTGGGGCTTCCAGACACTGGAGTGCTTATATCTGCTGACGACACTACAATCCACACCAGGAGGGCAGCGTGATTTCCAACCATAGCCCTCCTAAATGCCAGTGGGCCTGGCTAGAGCTCATTAGAAGACAGCCATTACTAGGAAAGGACATTTATTGACAGCTGAGCTAGGGGTGCTGCTGACATCAGCTCACATACTTCTTGAAATCATTCATGGAGGACAGTGCTAAGATGCCACTCTTATCCCCATTTATGGAGAAGCTACTGAGGCTGAGAATGGGATGTCATAGGGTCAAGGCCACGCGGTGAGAAAATGGCAAAGGCAGCTTCTGAACCCAGATCTACTGGACAATCAAGGCCCAGGCTTCTCCCAATTTCCTTAAGTTACAGATTGTTTTCTGCCCACTGTCCTAAGCAATGGAACATATCCTCTTATTTGACACTCATTTGGCAATCACCTTAGAACAGGAGAGACTGTTTTACATTTGTTAAAGAAAACAGTACCTACTGCACCATCCTGCTTGTGGGACTGAAGGTGGTGAGGACTGGTGGGAAGTGGGGAAAGGGCAAACTCTCTTTTAGAGATGAAAAAATTTAAGAAACAAACATCCTACGTTCAAACCAACCCACCCTCCGATAATGACGTAACAGAGTCTTAATTCAGTTGGCAATTGGGTTTCAGGATTAGAGATAAGGAGAGGACAGCCTAACTTTCCCACCACTCCTTCAGAGCCCCTTTACTATGGAAAAGTCACCACCTGGACATTTGCACTGTCTCAGGAGAAGCTGCCCACTGGCTGAAGTCTGGATTTACTATGGAGCCTCCTTACACAACCTTAGAAGGCCGCATGTCAGGAGAATTAAATGCAAACTTTTATATCTCCTTTCTAAATCTCCTCCTTTCAATCACTAATCTCTCCAGGAAAAAACACAACCAAACAGTCCCATTAGGGAAGAGGCAGATAGAGCTGATGTAAATCCCCGGTGAATTAATGGACCTGCTCTTTACTCCACCACGGCCCTTCCCGCAATGACCTTGCCAATCACCAGGTCTTGTTTTGTCTGCATTTTCCAATGACTGGAGGCCCCACTCGCAGCTGAAGGAATCTGCTTTACTTATCAAATGGGCAACCCAGTCGAATGGCTCTGGAGGCTAAATAAAATTTACTGATATAAGTAGATCTTAAGAACGATTTTTTTTTTTTTTAAATCAGGCAAATTGAAATGTTACAACCTTTTAAAAATGGTGTTAGGGTGTGACCCACCGTTCTGGGCTTTGATTGATGCTCAAACTGGGATTCCTCTTGGCATCATGATGGGTCTCAACAGGCAGCCTGGGCCAGGTTAGGACACAGTAACAAGTAACCCCCAAATCCCACTGTTTAATGCCACAGCACAAAAGAACCACGTATTTCTCCATGTCCATCTTGCGTCACTTGGAGGCTCTTAAATTTGTCCTTTCTCTAAGACACAACCCGAGAGAGCATCTGGAATCTGGAATACCACTGGGCAGCATGATGGAGGGAAAGGAGATTGGTATAGAAGAAGCGAGGCTCTTACAGTTTCTGCCTCAAAGAGACACATGTCAATTCCATCCAGGATCTATTAACCAAACTAAGTCACATAGCAGGAAAAGCACATCCTTCTACCTACCCGATGCAGAAGGGAAACCTCAGCATTTGTGGACATCTCCCTGACTCTACCCTGGCTGAAAACTGTTTTCTCCAAGATCACAGACGATGAGCCTATCAGGATGATGTGGGCAAGGGCCAGAATTCAGCCTATGGCTCCACAAGCCCTCGTGCCAACTTGGAAACACGCTGCCTATAACCAGAACTCACTACCCCGGTAACCCAGATCACTGCAGAAAATTCCACAAAACCCCAGCCTCTGCTATCTTTTGTCCCCATCGCGTTTACCTAATAGATGATTCTACCAATTCCCATTGGCAGCCCTTTGTAGCGTAATGAACAGGATGCAGGCTGATAAATGCAGCCACTGCACAGAAAACGTCAGTTCTTTCATTAAGCAAACCTTCCCAAGTTCATTGTATTGAACCAGGGTTTAGGCTATTAGGCTGACACATGACAGAGCCAATTCTAGTCACATTGTAAGTGCCTATTCATGTTTGGCAAATTCCATTTTACGCGCACACACACATTTAGAATTGGACTCTTGCTGCCTGCAACTTTTTTTTCCCCCTCCTCTTGAAATCTATTTTCCTATTTTTAACTGTTAATAATTAAGAAGCATCCCACTTTCATACTAGTGGCTCAGCGAGCCTAATTCAGGGAGAATGTAATGGATCGCCACGCTGAGTTCCTGTTCTGCTGGGCTCCTGGCATCCTAGCTCTTCCCAGATACACTGATATTTGATAGAGTGTGCTCATTTGTAAAAGGGAAAATAATAAAATATTTGTGTGCAGAGTTTTGACACTTCCGGCTTTTCATTCTGCTAGAATGCAAAAGGAAAACATTATTTACAGGCTTGGAATCCCTGCTGGTGGGACAGGCTGGGACTAGAGGCACCAGTCCTGGGAATGAGCCTATCTGACCCAGGATGCAGCTCAGAGCACCTGCAGGCAGGAGCCCCGGCCGCTTTATATCTAACCTGTCACCTCCTCCGTGGGTGGTCATTCCACAGCAGTCATTCAGCAAACATACAGTGGGTGCCACACTGGTTATTACATTGTGTACACAAACCGTTAGGGCAGTGGGTCTCAACCTTCCTTAATGCCGCAGCTCTTTAATACAGTTCCTGTAGGTCGTGACCTATAGGCTGAAAACGGCTGTGTTAGGGGCTTGTGGTCCAGTGGGAGAGAGACAAGGCCAACTGACAATGACTTTCAAACGTGCTCAGCGGGGTCACGTGCCCTGAATCCAAACTCTTTTCTCCATCTCTATCACCATCACTTGGACTAATTCACCGTAATTGCTGTCTTAGACACGCCCCACCCCCCACCAGCTATTCCTGCATAGAAACTGATGACAAGGGGTTCCTGTTTTAGGTATTAAAAAAATATACTGATCCAAGTGCATGGCAGTCTGGCTACTTCCTCTATTTTGCACGTTGTCTCACTCACCCCTGCATCTGTAGAATCTGCCCCACGGCCATGACAGTGGTATCCAACAAGTACCTGAAAAGTACTCTGTAATTTTTCTAGAACTGAGTAAAATTGCCAAATATTGTTTTTGCCAACTGAGGCTAGAAAACAACCTCGCTGAGAGAGACAGAAAAAATGGAACAGAGAAAAATATTAGAAGTTCTTTTATTTTCTCTTCTGTCCCCGTCTCTTATATATAGATTAAATTCTGGATCCTGAGCCACTGGCTCACATCTGTAATCCTAGCACTCTGGGATGCCACAGCAAGTGGAATGCTTGAGCTTAGGAGTTCAAGACCAGCCTGAGCAAGAGTGAGACCTCATCTCTACTAAAGATAGAAAAACTAGCTGGGCATGGTCGTAGGCACACTCCACCCCTACCTTGGGAGGCTGAGGCAAGAGGATCTCTTGAGCCCAAGAATTTGAGGTTGCTGTGAACTATGACGCTACGGCACTCTACCCAAGGGGACAGAGACTCTGCAAAAAAAAAAAAAAAATTCTGGATCCTGGCGATCTTGACTTGACCTGACCCTAACGGCAACGTTATTTTAAGCACAGACAGGAGGCGCTGGGCCTAAAAATTGGCCTTGGCTATGCCATCCTCACTTATTTACTAGACCAGTGTTTTTCTAACTTTATTTCATGGCACACTTGAACATGTAGTTAAATTTGCACACTTAAATTATGTTAAGAAACAGAGCAAAAAAAAAAAGAATATACTTACTGTGCTTTGAGCTTCTTTTGAAAAATAATTAAATTAACAATCTTTAAAAATTTTTTCATGGCACATCCGCACTCCACGGCACAGGGTTCGATAACCCCCCTGGGCAGCTGGCAGCACCTGTGGCTAAAAGGAGTAGGGCGCCGGCCCCATATGCTGGAGGTGGTGGGTTCAAACCCAGCCCTGGCCAAAAACTGCCAAAAAAAAAAAAAAACTTTTTTCATGGCACACCAGCTGAAAATCGCCATCCTAGATAATTCGTGCTGTAAGTAGCATCTTGTGATGCCTCCCTTGGAAGCACTGGATCCTAATATATGCACTGCAGACCCGAAATCCACAACATCAACTGCTGTTATTAAAAGACAACATCAGTCCAGAGACAACTCAGGCTGCCCTTCTTTGAAGCTTTCCCCCCAACATCCCCCACCTTCTCCCCAGTCCTTAGCACCACATCTCTTTCAAGAGAGATTTATTACAGGGCTGTCAACACAATCCTACCTTTACGGAAAAAGATAAAAATAAGAAACACCTTACAAGAAGAAGATGCCGTGGCAAAAGCTAAATCATAAATGTTTGATAAGGAATGGTCAAATCCAGACAAATAACTGTTCAATCCTACTTTGTATTAAGCAGATAAAGTCATACAGAAAATCAATGTGGTGTATTGAAAGGAGAAAAAATATATATATATTGCCCGGCCTGGGGATTGGACGACACAGTGTTATGAAGTGGTCGCTTCAGAAGGACCTTCTAATACAATAGCAACATAAATTTTAAAACCTAGGTGAGCTGACTGCTGACTCGCTGCACCTGTCAATGGCATTCCAGTCCTCTCTGCCGCTGCGCCACATAATTTCTGGAATGATGCAGGCATTCCCCCATGTGAAGGGTGGAGAGGAACCCGGTATAACCATTTAGAGGCCCATTTGGTAATTCTTCTGAAATCAGTTATGTCAAAGATGCACACAGCCTTTGTTCCAGCACACCTGCTACTAAAGAACCTCCCTTCTCATATCCTAGCTCGATTTTAAAAAATGCACGTAGAGGAACATTCATTACCAAGTCGTGTGTAATAGCAAGACACTGACCTAAGTTAAGTGTCTATGATAGGAATGAATAAATATATTACAGGATAACCCTGTGATGGGATATTAGGCAGTCGTGGCATGTTGGGGGGTGGAGGTACATGTGCTGGTACCAAATAATCTCCAGGACACTGGTACATAAAAAAGAGCGAGGCAATAAAATTTAAGCAATGGTCTCAGTTGCATGCATCTTTTCAAAGGACATACATGTTTATCTGATGGTAAATGCGTATAACGTTTCTCCAAGAATCCATAATAAAACTTCAATGATGGCTTCTTTTGGAGAAAGGCTTGGGAATGAGGAAACTTTCACTGTTCATTCCTAATGAAAGGTCTGGAACATCTGCCTTGAATGAGTAGGGAGCTGGGTGGAGAGGGGTAACAACAACCCCAAACAACAAAAAGCAACAGTGAGATGCTTTCCAGGACTGGGACACGCTGGTCGTTGGGTGAAATCTCTGATAAAAGACAGAGGGAGCTTTGCATGTGAATCAGTGAATGTCCACGACGAGTTCTCCTTTCTCTTTGGAAACTGAAAAGTCAGAGCCGTCAGTGGCCTCTCTCACTTCTCAGCAAGAATATCGATGTCTCTAACTTCCTTCCATTTCCCTAGGCCGACACCAAACCTCCTTAAGGAACAGAACAATTTTCAGACAAGAGAATGGGATCTTTTGTGCCCAGATGTGCATTTTAGAGATGGGCTTGCAGTGGCCAATTTATCCACCACTTATTCTGGAAGGTAATAACCTCCCTCCTCCTGCTGCTGCTATTTTATGCAACCTGTAATTAAAAATAAAAAAACAGTGGCTAACAAACATATGAAAAAATGCTCATTGTCCCTAATTATTAGAGAAAGGCAGATCACTGAGACATCATCTCACCCCAGCAGGAGTGGCCCACATCACAAAATCTCAAAACTGCAGATGCTGGTGTGGATGTGGAGAGAAGGGAACACTTTCACACTGCCGGTGGGACTGCAAACTGATACAACCTTTTTGGAAGGAAGTATGAAGAACCCTCAAAGAACTCAAGCTAGACCTCCCATTTGACCCCGCAATCCCATTACTGGGCATCTACCCAGAAGGAAAAAAAATCCTCTTACCATAAGGACACTTGCACTCAACTGTTTATCGCAGTTCAATATACAATTGCCAAAATGTGGAAACAGCCTAAATGCCCACCAACCCAGGAATGGATTAACAAGCTGTAGTCTACGTATACCATGGAATACTATTCAGCCATTAAAAAAGATGGAAATTTTACATCCTTTGTATTAACCTGGATGGAAGTGGAACACATTATTCTTAGTAAAGCATCACAAGAATGGAGAAGCAAGAATCCTATGTACTCAATTCTCATATGAGTACAGTTGATCACCTAGTACACAGGGGGGGGGGGGGACAGGAGACCGCAGAGAGCGGGGGACGGGGGGGCACAATGCGTGACACTCCTTTTAGGGATGGGACACAATTATAAGAGGGACTTTACCTAACAAATGCAATCAATGTAACCTGGTTCTTGAATGCTGAATGAATCCCCAACAATTAAAAAAAAAAAAAGATAAAAAGAAAATGAAAATGAAAAAAATATATAAAAAAATTTAAAAATAGCAGGGTGCAGTGGCTCATGCCTGCAATCCTGACACTGTGGGAGGCTCAGGCAGTTGGATCACCTGAACTCAGGGGTTCAAGACCAGTTTTAGAAAGAGAGGGATCCCAACTCTACTAAAAATAGGAAAATCTAGGCAAGCTTTGCAGCAGGTGCCTGTAGTTCCAGCTACTTGGGAGGCTGAGGCAAGAGGATCACCTGAGCCCAAGAGCGTGAGGTTGCCGGGAGCTATGACACCACGACACTCTACCAAGGGTGACAGACTAAGATGTTCTAAACAAAAAGAAACCCAGAAAACAAAATCAGTAAAAGGAGCAGAGTCTACAATAGTAAATGAATGGGAAAGCCCTTGGAAATAGAAGATACGCCCTTGGAAATAGAAGATACGAAAAGCTTGCTACCCAGAGTGGGCCTTGGCACAGAGAAGGTGAATAATTCTGCTGTCACAATGGTGACAGGTATGTTAGCTTTGAGGTAAAATAACAGGAAATAAACACCAATGAACAGATACCACTGGTCCAAAAGTTACTGGACTTTGTTCTATGCACAGTGTGGTCAATTTCCAGCAGGGAAATGAACGTCGGATGACATGAACGTGTCAGAACAGACACGCTGTACGTCTGTGTCAGAGTGACTTGGAAAAATGAAAAGGCTTTTCTCAATTCACCTTTGACATGCCACTTTCTATCTTCATACAGGCAAAGATATTAACATTGTCATGTTTCAAATACTTTTGGGCACTGGTAAAATAGGAGGAAAGAGGCTCCTTTAGAAAAGCAAACAGAATTCTCCTTTCCCACCCCTGTGTGGGTAGAGACGGGTACAGGCTTCGTAAACCAAGTGCACTCCAGAAGTATTTCATAATTGATTCAAATGGACGTCTTGAAAGGCTTTTTACCTTCCCTTACACTGCACGTTCGATCAGGAATTCTCAAACTTCAGGTGCCTCCAAATCCCCTACAGGGCTTGTAAAAACAAGATTGCTGGCCCCCACGCCCAGAGTTTCTGATTCAGGAAGTCTGCGGTGGGGCCTGAGAGTCGTGTGTATCTGACAAGTTCCCAGGTGACACTGATGTGGTCAGGCGGGGATGGTGAGGGGGGTAGGAGCTCCGACTGTGGACCTGGACGAACCTGGTTTAATTCCTGTTTCTGCTACCTGGTTATCTGTGTGATTCACATAGTCACTTAACGAGTCTGTGCCTCAGTTTCCTCGCCCGCAGAATGAGGACAGGAGTACCGCCTGCTTGTCGTGAGCTGAACAGCATCACTCCCAAATTCATGTGAACCCCAGGATGTAAACAGATTTAGAAACAGGGTCTTTGTGGATACAAAGGGAGGTCACAGATGATTTGGGTGACTGGTCCCTAAATCCCATGACTGGAGTCCTTAGGAGAAAAAGGAACAAGGACACAGCATCACACCAGAGGGAAGACAGCCACCTAAAGGCAGAGGTGGAGATTTGGGTGCTGCTGCCACAATGGAGGCAAGCCAAGGACGGACCAGCCACCACCAGAAGGGGAAGACAGGCCTAGGACTGTTTCCCCCTCAGAGGACCCCAGGAGGGAGTCACCTGCAGACACCCAGATTTCAGACTTCTGGCCTCCAGAAATGACAGAGGAGATTTCTGGTGCTTTTTTTTTTTTTTGGCCAAGGCTAGGTTTGAACCCTCCACCTCTGGCATATGAGGCCGGCGTTCTACTCCTTTGAGCCACAGGCGCCACCTAGATTTCTGTTGCTTTAAACCACCGAGGTTGTGAGGATGAAATTAGTGACCGCACAGCATCTGTTTAGAGAAGGGCTTGGTGAACAGCGAATATTACTTAAGTAGTAGTTTCTATTATTATTTTGATTTTATTAATGCTTTCTTGTTTTATTATTTTGCTATTAAAAATATAGAGGGTGGCCGGGCGAGGGGCCTCATGCCTGTACTCCAGCACTCTGGGAGAGTGAGGCAGGTGGATTGCCTGAGCTCACGGATTCGAGACCAGCCTGAGCCAGAGCAAGACCTCATCTCTAAAAATAGCTGGGTGTTGTGGCAGGCACCCGTAGTCCCACTTACTGGGGAGGCTGTGGCAAGACGATGGCTTGAGCCCAAGAGTTTGAGGTTGCTGTGAGCTATGACACCATAGCACTCTACTCAGGGTGACAAAGTGAGACTCTGTCTCAAAATAAATAAGTAAATTCATACATACGTAAAAATAATAGAGGGTGCCAAAAAATGTATACACATTTTAAAAAAGGAAAAAACAGTATTAAAATTGTAATACTCATTATGTACTGATAATAAAAATGAATATAAGTCGAGTTTGAGCACCTCTTGTAACTGCAGAAGTCAAAAGTGTCGAGTATTATAATTTTAACCCCATGTTTTCCTTTCTTAAAGTGTGAATACATTTTTTTTTTTGCATTCTCTACATTTTCTCATGGGAAAAAAATCAAAACTATAGAGAAGAACACGAAGCGGGGTCCCCAACTAGGGGGTGCCTTTGTCCCCCAGGGATACCTGGCAATGTCTGTAGATAATTGTGGAACTGGAAGCTTGAGGAAGGAGGGAGTGTTACTGGCATCTAGTGGGGAGAGGACAGGGCCGTCGCCCAGTGTCCTACGAAGCACAGAAAATTCCCCCAACAGCACAAGATTACTCAACCTGCAAGGTAAATAGTGCTGAGGTTGAGAACGCCCAGGAGAAAGGACAAAGCCACCTGGACCCTGAGTCCACCTCCCAAGGTGAGAAGAAGAGCGTTTCATGGAGTGTTACACCGTTTTCCCAAAGGAGAGACATCACCCCCAGCCTCTGCACGCTGCTCCCCCATTCCCACCCCAAACTGAGTTAATTACCATAAAAAATAACAACATCAATCCAGGGCTGAGCGGGGCCCGTGGAAGGGAGCCTCCAGCAGCTCTTCCCTCCACCTCCCCCGTGTATATCACATCCATCCCCAGCCTCTAGAGGAGCCTGGGTTTTCTGCAGAGCCTGGTGACCCCCCTGGCATCAGGGAACACAGGCTCCTTTGGGGGCTAGGGAGGAATGGGAGGAAGAAGCTCCTGCGTCCCCTTCCACTGCCCAATTTCCTTCCACTCCATGGGCCCAGGCCAGCTGGAGGGGCTCAGAACAGGGACAAGCACTGACCTGGGCAGAGACGACAGTGACCAAAGTGACGGCGATGCTGGGGGAGGGCCAGGGGGAGAAGATGACAATAGGCAGACTTGACGCAAAAAAGATGACCAGGCTCAGTGCTCAGCAGGACACGTGGAGTGAGGGTGAGGCAAGGGCTGAGATGGCCATTTGGAGTTTGAATCAGGCCGTGGGCTGATGGTGGTGTTACTCATTCAGCTACAAAGCCCTGCGAGGGGGCTGCACTGTTTTCAGAAATAAATGAGCACGTGAATGAGAGGGAAAGCCTGCTCACCCGAGAGGTGCTCACAGGCCCCAGGACTCAAGAATCTGGTCACAGACCAGAAGCTCTGATGCCAGAGTGGATCTGGGATGATTCAGAGCTCCAGGTTTTTCCTAAATGTCCTGCTTCCCACTAAACACATCACATCAAGTACTCAACAGTCTTCCAGTGTCAGAATCGTCTGGGTAAGGACCTTCGGTCTTGGGTTCGGAAGCAGAGAAAATGCCTATTGGGGGTGGTGACCCCACAATGGTCTGATAAGATGGGGTGGATTCGCCACTCCTTGATGAAGGGGAGACTGAGGCAGAGAGACACAAGTCTGCCTTAAGAAACAGCAGAGCATGCCTTTTATTCTCATGTTGACATAATAATTTTGTTCCTCCCCATCAAACAGCGTCTTAAGATAAACCAGATAGTGGAAAAAATAAGCCACTCCCCCTCTTCCAAACACGCTTTTAGCACGGAGGCTGGATCTGACTCAGGGTTTTCTTTCTTTTTCTCCCCCCTGACAAAACCTAGGCTTTTTTCCCCAGGGCTGTGCATTTTAGAGTTTAAGATTCACAAAGATAACCGTACTCAGACACAGAGCTGGTGGGACCCCGAGAAAAGGAACACGCACAGCCCACGGGGTCTGTGAAAATCAAGCCCACATTACCTAAATATAGACTAACTTCTAAATAAGGCTTCAAATCACAGATTTGTTTACTTTCATTTGGTGATAATTGTTCACAGCAGAACATATCAGAAAATTCTATAATAGGAACCACAGCCAGGAAATAGTAAATAATTAATCACCCTCCCTCCCAGCCGCTTGCATCTCTGTTGATATAAATGACCGTATAATTCCAAACCCAATTATCACTACTTAGCCGTTCCATTTTGTAGTTAAAATCCCACAAAATTAAAGTGCATCAATTGTTAATGGTAATAGACCAGGCAAGGGATTAAAGATTATTTTAATGTTTATTTCCTGTCAAAAGATCTTTTGGCAGGAAACACCGCAGACAAAAGGCTGCACACCCAGATGAGATTCATATATTTAAATCTTCTAACTTCTAAAAACATCATGGATATAATTACTTGTTTAATTTACTTGTTCCCTCAAGATACAGGCTAAGGAGATCAAGCCAACTTTATTATATCAAGTTTGCAGAAAGGAAAGTGATCACTCTGTTGAGTTTTAAAAATTATTTATTTATTTGTTTATTATTTTGCTCTGGAGCATTTTATAAGTCAGTTGATCTCATGATCAAATCAAATCTCATGCCCATGTCCTGGAAACACCAGGAGAATCACAGGCAGAGAACAGAGTGTGAGGGGAGTGAGACCCAAGTTCACATCTCAGGCCTGCAACCTGGGGTATGTGTGGCCAAGGCTAATCACCAAAGCTCTGCTTGTACCTCAGTTTCCTTGGCTGTAAAATAAGACTGGTAAGGACCACTGGCAGGCTGAATGGGACAGCTGCCTGGAGACTTAGGGAAAGCCACAGAGCGCTGTCAAAAATGTAGCAATCAGACAACCATACAGACATTTGCTTATTTTAAAGGTGGCTGTATATGAGCGCACACACACACACACACACACACACACACACAAATACCCCAGAATACAACTGCAACATTTAGGTAAACTTGGAACCAAATTAAGAAACAACTGTTCTGTTTCCAAAAATTGAGACAATGGTAAAGTAAGTTCTATCACAATGTTGAATCACAGAATTTACTTAGAATGTGGGTTAAGAAATTCATAGACCAAAACAATATATACTTTATATGATAGATTGTATACGTGATTTTACATATATATGTGTGTGTGTATGTTTGTATGTGTGTATATAGATATATATATAGAGAGAGAGGTATAGATGGGTAGATACATAGGTAATTAGATAGAAAAATAACTGCTCATGTAAAAATGAGATTTATGTCAAGAAGAAATCAGAACTTGAAAAGAATTTGGGCCTCTTTTCCAAAATACTCAGTTTAATGTTTACCTATTTATTTTCTGCCACTTTAATTAGAATATAAAAGCCAAGAGGACAGAGATACTGTCTCTTTGTTAATTACACTATTGCTAACATTTAAAATAGGGCCTGGCACATAGTAGGTACTTGATAAATATTGCTAGGGGGAAGGAATGCCAGTGACAATTATAACTGTATAATGGTTTTATATTTTTACAAGGGGACTTCTGTCTCATTATTCTCATATAAGTATGTTAGCTTCATTTACCAACAAGGAGCCTCAAAACTAGATGGGTTGGGGAGCTCCGTCCAAATCACAAAGCCAACTTGGAACTCACTTTCCGACTCTAAACCCTGGGCTCATCTTGGTCTTCACTCTGGGCTTAGGGAGCTTCTCTCAACCTGGGAGCACGAACAGGCCCAGCGCTGGGTGGAGTAAAGAGGTGAATAGAAAGAGGCCTCCGCAAAAGTTCGAGTTCCCCAAACCAGACAAGACCTTGAGCCAAACCCACGCCTCTCTGACTCTCTGCTTCATCTGAGAAAATCTTTACAGTGTGAACATTTTCTGCTCTCTCACCCCTCTCCTGTGATTATCAGCGTGCCCCACTTCGGTAACTGACTTGATTCAAACTCAACTCAAAATAGCTCATTTTATGACCTCTGGAAGCCCAGAAGTATGAGGGCCACAGGCACAGCTGAGCTCCAGGAACTCATACTTGCTCCTCTGTCCCACAGGATCAGCTCAAGGTGAGGACACTGCCTGAGCCCAAGAAGTGCGCACCAAGTTCAGGCTGCATCAGCGCCCAGAGCAAGCAGGAAGTCAGTCCTTCTTGCTTGAAAGAGAACAGCACCTGCCCCAGAAGCGCCCTCTATGCTCATTGGTCAGGACGTGGTCACATGTCTACTTCTAAACCAATCACTGGCAAGGAACATACATCAGTGAGATTAATCACCAGATGTGACAGAATAGCGGGGACTCATCCGTAATTACTACTCTGCTTACTTTTACAAAATATGCAAGGCAAAAATAAACAGTAAAATAAGCTTGTGTTCTTCTTTTTTAAGAACACAACATCCAAATTGTGAACAGCCTAACTATTTAACACTAGAGAACGGTTTTGTAAAATCCAATTCATTTAGCTGGTGCAATCTTATGAAATCATTAAAATATTTTTTCCAAACAACGTTTAATGACATCAGAAATTCTTATTTTATAGATAAATAGATGATAAGGCCAAACTGTTAAAAACAAAAACTCAGAAGAAAGAAAAGAACACACAAAATATTAAGAGTGACCGCCTCAGTGTACTGGAATTATCAGAACATTTTAATTTTCATTTGGTTAGTCTTCTAAGTTTTTCTTCTCTTCTTTCTTCTACCATAATAGTAAACTATTATTGTTTACTCCCCTAATTTTTAAAAAGTTGGCTTTTCCAAGTGACAAATGATGTGCAAACTCCAGAATCTTGATGGGAAAAAAAAATGTTAAATCAAGTTCTATGCCTGGGCTCAAATAGTTTGAAAAGGCTAAGAAATTCCTAGTCTAATAAGAATATATACACGTAGAAAAGAAATACAAGCTTTCCTAACAACCCTATTTTTAATCACAGAGAAATCAGAATCTGAAAAGAGAAGAAATTTGGCATCATCTCCCCAGCCCCCAATGTCTGGGCACGATGAATCCAGAGTCCTGCAAGGCCAAGAGTCTTGGCAGGGAGCTGATACCGGCTGCTGCTGTCCAGGTAACACAGGTAAAGTCCAACCAGGTCGAAAAACGGCTTCACTGGTGCATGAGAGGGGAATGGGTGGTGCTGAGTTCTAGCTGATTAATTATGCCTGTCTTTATGGCCCTTTGTAGAGTTCACGACTATATTTGGCATTCATGGCACAGAGCTTCCAAATGTGTTTTAAGTCACCAGGAGCATTGCCCTTCTGCTGCCTTCTGAACACCTGACTTATCACGAGGCCTTATAGACACTTCTGTCAAAACAGTCCCAGAAATGGTTAATAACG
Source organism: Perodicticus potto (assembly GCA_963574655.1). Lineage (NCBI taxonomy): Eukaryota > Metazoa > Chordata > Mammalia > Primates > Lorisidae > Perodicticus > Perodicticus potto. The sequence continues at coordinate 146,984 of CAUYRH010123775.1, forward strand.
TGGCTCTCTTATAAACCGGATTTTGGTGGAAAATAATCAATGTAACAATGTCGTTGATAACAGCAGCCATCTCTGTGCCTGGCTTTCCACTAGCTGTTTGACTTACACTCTTTGTAGCTCCTTGTGGTAATAGCTAACAATACTCCCCATTCTACAGATGACAAAACTAAGGCTCAGAAAGGGTAAGGCATGAGTGCAACCAGTCTGTTTGGTAGAACCCAGGTTCATATTCAGCTGTCTCTGATTCCAAAGCATAAGCTCTTTGAACTGAAGTTCTTCAGGGATCCAGGATGCTACGGCTACACTACTCGGCCCTACATCCAGCTTCACACCTGCATGACGGGAGAAAAGGAGGCAGGGACGTGGCCTCAGCATGTGTGCAAGTAACAGCATTGAGGTTCTCCCAGGAAGGAGGGAAAGGCTGAGAGGGAACAGATACAGGTAAGAGTTTAGCCCGAGAGCTTGGGTGAGCACCAAGGACAGCACCTGGCATCATTCCAACCCGTCTTTGCTACCATTTTAACAATCTGCTTACACTTCCAGGGACCTGCATGGCTTCTCACCTCCAGGGGACTTGTTCTCTGGCCAGAGTAAAGCACTGAATAGCTGTTGTATTCAACCTGACATCCACAGATATTTAAGAGTCTAATTCAATCGTTATGTCTTTTCTGAGACACAAAGGAACCACAGCCTTCCCCGGCACCTTGGGGCGCTCTCTCTCTCTTTCTCTCCTTTCCTAGTTAAGTTTGCTGGGGACACACACAAAATAGGACAGTCTAAGTAAAGATGTGGCACCAAATGGTACTACTTTGACATTTATAATACAAGAAAATTTTGTAGGCTCCTGATACCAACTGGGGGGATGCCAGGTGCCTGGGCCTTGGGTTGGGGGTCCCCCCTCCTCATGATTACAGCAGCTGAACAGATGGGCAATGGCTTCGGCAGTCAAGGGGCTATCAATTGAAAATGAGGAAAGCCAAACTCTTGTCAGTCTAGGCTTAGGAGCCCCTTTGTTAAGGTACAGCTAGCTACGAAGTTAGGATATAAACCCCAAAGCAATCCCCACTCCATTTTCAATGGAAGATGCACCATGTAAGAGAGAGTACAAACTCAAAACTTCTCTGTCTATATCCATCTGACTGGCTGCAAAAACCCACAGGGGAACCTTTGTTGGCCAGCAGAGATTTGTGGGACAGGGAAGGCGTGGCATGGAAACCCATTCCATAACCTTTCATTATGCATAAAATTTACTATGAATGGAATTCCTAAAAGTCCATGTTGGCCTCTGATTTAAAACTATTAGATCTGGTTTCCTGAGAAGACCTCCATTATAATAAATACATCACTTTGACAACATAGGCTAATGACACAATCTTAAAGACCAGAGTGAACAATCTACACGTGAAAAATGCATTTGCACACGGGTGTCCTGGATTCATATGACCCAAGCCTTTGGTTCCGGCTCAGTCACAAGACAAATATCAAGTATTTCATGAACAGGCTGACCTCATGGTGGGAAGTAGGGTACCTGGATATCAATTTCACACAGGTGGCGAAACTCACCTGTATTCATCTGGAAAGTGGGAGGTGTCTCCAGCTTATGAAATTTAAGAGAGAAATTATCTGTATTTTCACAGATCTGAGCCTGCTCTTTGGAAAGACAAAAAGAACGCTAAGGAGATACCTGCACGTCTTCATCTTCAAGGTATATCCTGAAGAAATTAGAGAAAAGCTACAGCCACTGTGTGCAGTAATCTATTCAAAAGAAAAGGGAGATCCATTTATGCAAGTTAGCCGAATACTCTTTTATTTTTTCTTAATCTGAGTTCATTCTTCCTGCTTTTCTCTCTTCTCAGACACTTCAGCCAGTCCTACTAGCCTCTAGTTGCTGCGAGAGATACCCAGATGAATTACAACAGAAGCTGCCCTCCAGGGAACAGATCAGAAGGTGGATTAACATGAAGACTGGGGTGTAAGATGCAGCCTCACAGGTGAGTTTGGATCTTTCTGTGGCTCATTAACGTGGGAAGCCACGGTCATTTAATTCCCCCTGAGTGTCCATTAACCAGACCTGCAAAATTCAGGCTTTGAGTATATTTGGGAGGTTTTCCTAAGGGTTACACAAGATGATGAGGGAACTCAACTTGTATATGGTAGGCCTTCAACCCATAAATTAATGATGTTCCAATAAAAACGAGTCATTTAAACAGAGGTGAGGAGGTGGCAGGGCCATGAAGGAAGGTCAGAAGGGATAGTCAGAGAAAACCAAGAGATGGGAAGATCAAGGTCATTGTATGCGCTGACAGACAGGGGAAGAGTCGCGTGGGAAGAAATGAACTTGGCAAAGCTGGTGTAGAATTGAACAAAGGCCACCCAGATGAGAACAAGGGAAGTCATTCCTTCAGAGCTTGCTGTAACCAGGGAGTCAGTCACTATCCATGGGGCTTGGCAGAGCCTCAAAGACAGGCAGGGAAAGGAAAATCTTCACAGTAACAAGAAGAGACTCCAGCACACTCCCTCTGGAGGCCTCCGGCAGGGGGAAGCTGGAGGTGGGCTGGCTAGAGACAGCCTACCTACCCCATCCATCCGGGCAGGAGACTTGTCTTTCTCTGGTTGGTCCTGGATTGGAAGTGGGGACAAAGAGTAAAGAAGCTGGGCTCACTGACCAAGTCTATTACTCTGGGAGTTATGGTTTGACTTCTTGAGTTGGTTGGAGCAGAGGTTATGGGTCAGAGTTTCAATCGCCAAACATGGGATGGTTGTTTATTTGCATATTTGGTCTCTCATTAGTAAGAACACTTAGTGACTACAACTTATTACCCCAGAGCCAGCCACAAAAAAGACCATGACAAAAATTCTCCTCTCACACAGTGAGTGCAGAGAAACCAGCTGGCTGCAGATGGAGGGTGCCCACCCATCCGTGTGTCTTTATCCAAGGCATTGTGTTCTCACAGGCCCCACACTATCTAGAAAGTGATTCTCTCTCACCGTGGGTCTTGGTATATATAGGGATTCATGTGGATTTGGGGGAAAAAGGGGGCTCTGATGTCCTAAAGAAGTAGCCTTCTTCCATACAACTCCTGGGAGGCAGTAATTTATTCAGTCATCTTTCCACACCACTCCTGTCTGACTGATTTTCTCTCTGGCATCATCCTCTCCAAGGCAGCACACACCTGTTCTGGGTGAATAAGTGCGGGGTACACATAAAAGGGCTCAAGAAGAAAACTAAATAATGGACAAGACTAAGGTAACGTAAATGAAAAAGAAAAGGCTCGCTCTTCATACAAAATTTCGGCCCAAGGGTTTACCAAAGTTACTTAAAAAAAAAAAAGAAAACAAAAAAATCAGGCAATAAGAACCTCTAGTTCTTCAGAGTTGGAAACCAAGCTGGGATTCCCAGAAAGGCTGGATTAGATGTAACCAGCCTTAGCTAACACACTGCTAGCTTTTTTTCTAGAACTTCTGTCTGGGGTGTCCAGTTAGACCTTGCTCTAATCCCTGGATTTGCCATGGACGAGCCACCCTTCGGGTTGTTCTGAGAAATAACAAAGGGGATAGTGTAAGACTTTGACGTGTCACCTGGCACTGAATGTGACTCAGGATAGAGGCAGCAAAGACTTGAGAAGCCCTGGGATGGGAAAGAGCTTGACGTGAGAAGGGCAAGGGGATAATTAGAGCTAGAATATACACTGCTCAGCCTTGAGCTTTAGAGAAGAATGTAAAGAACCTTAAATAGTTGACAGAACCCAGCTTTCGAGAAAACAAAGCACTCTTTAATCATTTCCTTGATTTTCAACTCATTGAGGATAAGACCAAAGCTCACCAGTATATTAATAAGAACTAGCACAAAGAATTTGACAGAGAGGAATTTTCCTTAGTAATTCCTATCTCTATTCCTAACATGCGTTCCAGATTTTTTGGAGTGTGTCCTATTCTGATATATTCTGCCCCGCTGTATCTAGTACTATATTCACAGATCTGGCCCACAGTGGGCATAAAATAAATATTTGTTGGATAAACAGGCCCAGGTTTTGCTTTGAAGATACAATACTTCTCTCCTAAATCATCCCAGAATAAAATATTTTGGTGGCATAGAAGAGGAAGGTGGCACCCCTGGGTGAGCACTTATCCATGGGTTCCACCTGTGTGATCAGAAGCCCAGGGTGAAAGGGAGGCGGGAGGGAGGAGAGGAGGAGGAGTGGCAATTTTTTTCATAAAGTATCATCACCACACTAATAAGCTGGAGGTTACTAATTAGGGCAATGGCCTCATGCTGGGAAGAAAATATTTGGGTGAGGGGGGGCTGTCCCCCATATCTCTCCAGCTGCTGAGCAAGCAAACAGCACCCTGAATAAACTCTCAGGGCACATGAGAAGTCCAGAGCTTCGTTTTAAATCAGTTCCTAGAAGGCACGGAACCAGTATATCACAGTGAGACAATCATTTATAATGGGACCATTATTAGGAGCCAAGATATAAAAATCGTACATGAAACAGCCTTCTAAGCAGATTCAGTGCGTGGCTGATTAACCTCCCAGTCCCAGTGGGGGCTAGACGGCTCTGGGGAGTGGTAATGAGATGTGGAAGTCATTTGCCTTGAGGTCACAGGTTTAAAGCTGGACATGTTAGAAGGGGACTAATTGCTACTCATGGGTGACTGGGCGGCAGTGCACCTTGTGGGCTTAGACATGCAGAGGCAGGGGTTCGAGTCCCGACACTGCCCCTTGAACTAGCTGTGGGATATTTGTAGGAGTTACAGAGCCTCCTGAAGCCTCCGTTTCATAATTTACAAAACCTTGTCAAGGTTGGTTTTATTTTTTGTTGGTTAGATAAATATGCCAACAGTGTGCTTGGCATATGGTGTTTGAGAAATAATAACTATAATTCCCCTCCCCCCCAAGAATATATGACTTCTTTTGACTAATAGAACAAGAAGTGCTATGAAGATAACAGAGTTCCAGGACTGTCAGATCCTCTTGGGTTTGGACAGCTGTATAGAACTTTTCTGCCACTTCAGGGAAACAAAAAAGCTGATGCTGTCTGCATTATCTAGTCTGGGTCAACAGCAGCAGGAATAAAGGTAGCACTTTCTCTGTGCCAGGCACTTCTGGATGTTCCACCTCCATTAACTGATTTCTTCTTTACATCGCCATCATGAAGTAGCTGCTCTTAACTTTTATAAGCCACAGTCCCAGGGGTTGGCATCTGGTAGGATGAAAACCCTAATTTGAACCCAGACAGTGGGAATCCAGAATTTGGTTAACTACTGAAATATTTGCTGGAGTTCGGAAAGAGAGATATTTTCCCTGCCTCTGCCACGAGCGTGGCTCATGCCCAGGATCTCCCACTGATGCATTCTGGTATGGACCCTTAGCCTCACCAGAAGCTAAAGAAACACCAAAGACATCAAGGTGGGGAATGTCCTGGACCCACCACTGTCAGCTGGCAGCAGTCATGGCACGAACGTGGGGACATAGCCTGCCTATGAATCTTATCCGGCAGGTGCATCTTAGTGATGAGAAAAATCACAGAGGCTAATGAGGTGAGAACTGTGGGCCTGGGTGCCATTGAACTTGACGCGGTCTGCACATACGGTGCTCAGGACAGTTGACAGATTCCACTGAGGCTGAAACGCAAGCAGGGAGCCCAGAGAGAAAGGAAGTCAATATGAAAGGACAAAAGGATGAACTTGGAGATGGAGGCTCTGGGTTCAAATCCCAACTCCACCTCTCTGTCCCCTCCCTTCTCTCTCCCCACACCTCTTCCTTCCTCTCCGGCTCATTCCCTTAACCTTGATATAGGTCAATACCGTCTTGACAACCTGACACTCTGTAGAATAGATATTCATAAATTATCTCTTGATTAGGAATTCTAGTTCAGGGATATACAAAAGGGCTGTATATTAAATTTAATTTTTATTTTGTTAAACAGAGAGACATTGTCAATTGGGGGGGGCAGGAAGCCCCCTACACAGGTACATCACACCCATTTAGGATAGTATTTAAATGTGAACTCTCCCATAAGGTGATTACTGTTTTTTTTTTTTTTTCCTTTTCCCTCCTTTGCATTTTCCAAGGACTTAAGAAGGCTCTTGATGAAAAGCGAGGAATAATCCTTTCTTCAGTATCCGCGATCAAGATCTATTTGGTAACCCACTCCTCCCTCTAATAGCGCCTGTGCAGAGAAATAATTTTAGCTCCCCGTTAATTTGAGTATTGAACTGAAATTCTGCAGCTGCTTTCTGCCAAGCCTGAAAGCAGAAATTAATTTCAATGACCCAGGCGAGTGGAGGGGAGCTCTGTCAGGTAATTAGTCTTCGTCTTTTGCTACTCAGGGTCTATCACTGTGTTAATCCATACATAAACCGAGGCATTCCTGGAGTGGCTCGCGATCTGCGGGCCATTTAACTACCTTTTGCTTGGGTTCACCAGGAGCCCTGTATCTGCAGGGGAGCGGCAGGAGGCTCCTTTTCACGTTTGCCTCCCTGCTCCCTATGCAGGGTCCACAGAGTAAAGCAGCTGATTTGCATGTCTCTTCCCACCCGTGATTGAGTCTCTAGTTGATTAAGTGGAGCTTGGGTGGTGGGATGGGGGGGTTCCCCGCTCCCGCCCTTCTGCCTTGCCAGTTTATTAATGAAAGAGGCCCGGATATTGATATCCCTGACACTACAAGTGCAGCAATTAAAGGCTATGTCCTTCTAGGCTTCTAATTTAAAAGGAGGCTTTTGCTCTCAGGATGGTCCTATTGTCATATTTGCACTGGTTTAGGGCTCCTCTGCCTTTTCCTTTGGGGAAAAAAAAAACCCTCCCAGGGGAAACTTAGAACTGAAAAAAATAAACACAGAGCCAAAGGCTTTGTTCTCAATAGGGTCACATTCTGAAATCCGAGGGAAGGAATTTTTTTTTGGAGAAAGCACCTGTTCCCAAAGGCAGCCTGCCTGTCTCTCTCTGTCTCCCAACACTCCCAGCTTCTGCATTTCTCATGTGGTTAAGCCTGAAGGAAGTGGGGGTGGAGGGGTTAACCCACTAAACAACTGCTATTATGATTTTCTGAGTACCTATGAAAGGGCTTTACGTGACCTAGCATATTTGGTTCTAACACACTTGTGTGTGTGTGTATGTTGGGGAGAGGTTTAGCGGCCCCATTTTTGCACTAAGGCTCTGCTTAGAGAAGTTCTGCACCTGGTGGTTCATTCTCACCCACAATCTTCATTCTACTGCAGGTATCAGGTGAGATAAGGAATGTAGAAACCCTGCCTAAAGAGGCAGCCCCAGGCTGGACCCCCGTGCCTCCTGCCAATTCTAATTGCCAGGATTCTATCCCAGAGTGGCTGACTTGGGTAGCGCTCCAAACTGTCCAGGGACATCAGAAATCTGGACTTATGGGCCCAGTGAGGCAGTTCATACCTGTAATACTAGCACTCCAAGAGGCCGAGGCAGGTGGATTGCTTGAGCCCCGGAGTTTGAGACAAGCCTAAGCTAAAATTAGACATAGTCTCTAAAAATAGCTGGACACTGCGGCGGGTGCATGTAGTCTCAGCTACCTGAGAGGCTGAGACAAAAGGATCACTTGAGCCCAAGGAGTTTGAGGTTGCTATGAGCTATGACACCACAGCACTCTACCAAAGGTGACAGAGTGAGATTCTGTCTTAAAAAAAAAAAGAAAAAAGAAATCCAGATTTATAAGTGAAGTATCCCTTAAAGGGTGTTAACTCCTTTTCTTACAAATCACCATAGATGCTGTACACACACACACACACACACACACACACACCTGTTACCAGACGCTCACACGTGTGCAACTTCAGACACACACTCTACCTGCCTCCTCTGGATCCCGAAGATGCATTTTTTTCTCCACACTTAGTACTTCCTATTTCTATTTTGAACTCTCCTAAATGAAAATGAGCTAGCTTTGTTTGCTGGTCTTGTGTCACCTTCCTGTCTGGGTGGGTCAGGCATGAAACTTCCCCGGGCACTACGTGGAATTTGAAAGAGAAACCAACTGCAACTCCCAGAATGTTCACTCCTAATCCATCCACACTGGACGCCAGATCCCCCCTCTGCCTTTCCAGTAGATCAGCCAACCTGTGCCCCTGGAACCCCCTGCCACACCCTCAACAGGTCCTCTGGAACCCACCCTGGGGCAACTCCTAGTTCAGGCTGTGGGATTTCCAACATTTTTATTTTCATTCTCTGCACTTTAGTTGTCTTATCTGTGAAATGGGAGAGTAATTCTGACCACGCAGGTCTGCTGTCAGGTTCCCATGACGTTACATATGGGGCAGTTTGAGCCCAGCACCTGACCCCTGCTAGAGTCCCAGCTTGGGTTGCTTCCTTGCCTGCATCTTTTTGACACCAAGGCCTTCGGGACTCAGGCATTTGCAGGAGCGCTTTGTACACCTGGGATTTAAGGTTTCTGCACTCGGCAGGCTCTTAGTTCCAAGTTTCCACCCTGTCCCCCAAAGAACAATAATGATCGAGTACTGGGGAGCAGGCTGGCCTTTCAGCCTCAGTTTTCCTACCTCTGAAGTGGGATTTTTATCCCTTTTTCATAGAATTGCTAGATCATTATAAAGGAACGCAGATCTGACCCCCAGTAGGGCTGTGGAAGATTACACCTTTATGACCAGCTCCTAAGAGTATTCTCTTGTTTTAAGCTCATATCTCTCAGATTTTCTTCAAAGACCTTTTACCATGCTTAGGAATAAAGCATGGAAATGAGAGGGAAAAAATCCTGAATCTTCACAGGAGCTACACCTGTGAAATCTCTTAATGATTTCTGATTTTACTGTGAATTCCTAGAAATGACAATATCTCCTTCAGAGAGAGTGACAGAGAGAGCTCATGATTTGACAATTACAAAGGCGCTAATGCTTTCAAGTATTTGATTGGAATCAGAAGTGCTCTATCTTGCCGACTCCCCTCCCTCCTCCCCTCCACCCTGCTGCTGGGGGCACCTGGAAAAGTCAGAAGCATTAGTCTGGTGTCAAGTGGCACTGCTATCCACATTCTACAAGAGTCAATTGCAATTAACAGGGTCATTCAGCAAAGGCAGGTCCAGGCCAGACAAAGGCAGCACAGACAGATCTTATCTGAGCCCAAGGCCAGCAGGCTGAGCAGGGGAACTTGCAGATGCTCCTTGCCTAGAGAAACAAAATTGTGGGGAGGAATCCCTGGGAAGGGGAGGGAAGGATAGACAGAGCAGGAAGCGGGAGGGACAAGGGAGTGAGAAGAGCTAGGCCACTGGACAAGAGCTTTAAAGGAAGAAACACAGACTCCTAGACCCAGCTCTTGGGTTCAGATGCTGACTCTACCTGTGGTTACTTGGGAAACTGAGGCAAGTCCCTCACCCCCTCCAAGCCTTGGGTGGCTAATCTATGAAATGGGAAGAGTGACAATACTTTCCTGTTTTTGTTTGTGTGTTTTTAGATGTGGGGTCTCCCTCTTTAGTGACGCAATGCTGTGCTGTGATCGCAGCTTACTGCGGCCTGGACCTCCTGGGCTCAAGCAATCCACCTGTCTCAACCTCTCTAGTAGCTTAGACTACAGGCATGGGCTGCCATGCTCAGCTATTTTTTCATTCTTTTATTTTTATTCTGTAGAGATGAGGTCTGATAGAACAGGTGTACCAAATAGATCTGCCCCGCCCAGGTGGGACTGATCCTCCAGGCAGGGTCAAGTTCATGACCCACCCAGGAAATGATCAAATTCACGTCCAGCCCAGGAAGGGTCAGACTCATGTCCCTCCCAGGAAATAGGAATGCCACCAATTGCTACCATCCTTGACCCTTTAAAACCCATCTGCCATAACCCATGTGTGGAATTCCTTTCCACATGTCACACCACCTGCAACATTGACCACATACACCAGGCCTCTGTATTTCTTTCGGCTCGCACCTCAGAATAATCTCTCATCTTCCGTCTGTAACTTCTCAGGGTCTCTCTCACCATGTTGCCCAGGCTGCTAAGGAACTCTTGGCCTCAGGTGATTCTCCTGCCTCCACCTTCCAGAATGGTGGGATTTATACGCAAGGGCCACTGCACCTGGCCTGTTTTTTAAAAATTGTCATGTAAAATTAATTGCTATGGGAAATAGTGCTACAGGTAGTGCCTGGCACCGGGCAGTTTTGGTAAGAGAAAAGCTTAGCCTGGGGTGAAAAGGAAGATAGAAAGATCCTGGAGAGAAGTGGGTCACTCGGGACTCAGGCAGGCATCTAGGGGAGAAACTGGAGACCCGTGAGCAGACGGGAAGGGACCCTGCCTCCACCGGTGAAATCCGGCCTGGGGGCCCTCCCCTACTCGGAGGAGGAAAAGGACCTTCCATGTGGTGGGTGGGGGCAGTTCGCAGATGCCGATACCAGCTGAAGAGCTTCCCTCTAAGCTACTGAATGCTGGGAGGTAGGGACACACACACAGCGGTAGAACCTGAGTTGGGACACTGTTATTCAAGCCACGGGTCCCCCAGTGGTCAGTTCATCTCAAACCCCCCCCTGCAAAGCTGCTTAAATCTCTTTTCCCTATGGTCACTTATCAAGAAGCATCTGGAAAATCACCTCCCCAGCCTCTTTGTTTCTTGCTCTGAAGATGATGTAAGGAACCAAGAACATGTGATGTGGTGGAAATTTCCAAAAAGACATGGCATTGAACATCAGATGGAACAGCCGCTGTGTACCTTTAAAAGCGTCGTCTGTGACACAGAGGCAGGAGCTTCTGTCCTCCCAGAGTGACTGTGAGGATGAGGTAGGGAGCGGAGGCAGCGTGACAGACGTCAAACACAGGCTGTTTATTTCCCTCTAGTCCACGGTCCCTGCTGGGCTCCAGATGGGCGGGGCTGGAGAGCGCCTACATTCAGCTTGTCCCCAACGGGCACACGCCTCTGTCTGGACCTGGGCAGACAAGGGGAAGACGTCCAAACCACACCAGCCTCTGCAGCCAGATGAGGAGTTTTCTCTAATGCACAGGCCCTCGGCTTAGCCTGTAACCACTGGTCTTTACTCAATCCAGCTGCACCTGGCAGAAGTTATCTGACAACCGGAGGGTGAATGCCTCTGTGCACGACTCCAGAGCAGGTGGCGAGAGGACACTCTGCCTTCACTTCCCTACCTAACCTTCCTATTTTTTTTTTTTGAACAATTTTTATTAAAGTAATTGAGCACATCATGATTACATAATCTATAAGCTTCCTATTTCTGTTCACAGACTTGAGTAGTTGAACACTTTTACCTTCCGGGCCCACTTTGAATTCTAGAAACTTGAGGCTAAAATTCCGTAACATATAAATTTTAAAAGTTCCCCTGGAACAAGAGGAAAGAGGGTCATTACCAGGAAGCAAAGGGACGGACAGTGGGGTGGGGAGGGCAGCCACTGCATTTTCTATCAGGAAAAAAAAAAAATACAAAACAAAACCTCATTAAGTCAGTATCAGTTTATTCAAAAGAGTTTATCATTTGCAGCAACTATTCCCCAATCAACTGCGTGGCTCTGCTGTAATCTTCCTTAATACGCAAAGTCTGATGATTAAATATATTAATATATCAGAGAGGCCGGACTTGGCTTATTCAAAAGGCAGAAGTGTTTTGCTCTGATGTCTCAAAGGCGTCTGACGGAGCAATTGACACTTGGTAGGTAATCAGTAACCCTCAGCTCCCTCACCCTGCCTTTTGTATTATCCAAGCTTTAATCTGGTCTATAACACGTCTAGTCCTTATCAATAATAGCATGGTTTCCATTTTAATATACTACCTTTTATTAACTGGCGCTACATACTCTTAATAGCAAGAGACTTTCCAAGGCATTTTAATCACTACCAGAGTGCAGATGTCTCTCCTAGGAAAACACGGGCAATGTTGGGCAACAAGGATGGGGACCAGCCGTCCACCTTCACGTTGGCAGGATGAGTTACGGAATTGTATTATCAAGACAATTAGGCCAGGGCTTCCCGTGCACTTCCATGGTGACCTCCCTCTGTGCTGTACAAGATGAGTCACTTTCCTCTGTGTCCTGGTTTCCAAAGTATCTCTTCCCCCTAACACGGCCACCGATGTCTTCAGGGAAAGGCCAGCTTCTGGCCTGGTGCATGCCATCCGTGCACTGGTTTTCCAACATGGACATGCAGGTCAAGGGCAAACTGATATAGTGCTTCTCATGAGGACAATGATGAGGCTAATGACCGGATGCTGAAGACGACGTCGTGATGGTGAGGGTGCTTGCTCACCTCAGAGTGGAGCACTCACCCTGCTAGTGTCCTGGGAGTGTTTTTGGCCCTCAGGCCTCCCTACGACTCTCTGAGCAAGAGCCTGTGACCATGCTCATTTTGTAGATGAAGATATTGAGGCTGAGAGGGAATGAGTGACTTGCAAGTGTGACTTCTAATTCTGCACATTTCACAACAGTAACTCCCTCCCAGCAATTCTCTCTCTGCTCACGTCTGGCAAAGGACAACACAGGAGAACTCCCGCCGTCCCCCCGAGATGACCACTCCTCATCGGGATCTAAGGGAGTGGTCGATGGGTTAAAGACACAGCCAGGCATCTGTCCATCATACAAAACACTGGAGGCTTAGACTGAAAGGGTCTGTCATATCTAATCCTGTATGCCTAGAGCTAGACCCCAGCAAGTCCTGGGTCAGGCACCATGTGACTGTAGCTGCTGAGTGCAAAGAGGTATGGTGTTGGCATCAGACACGTTTAGATTTGAAAGCTGACTTCCTAGCAGAGTGGCGTGGGGCAAGGTTCCTACCTGCAAGGTGGGGAAGTATAGGGCATCTATGAAGATGGTGTGCGATTTAAAAGGTACAACTATTTTAAACTGCACACGAACTTTATGGACACCGTGTATGTCCTATAGGGCGCTGTCAGGAGTGTATGAGGAATTTCACATGAAAACGTGGTACTGAGACTGGTAGGCTGTACACACTTTCTGAGTGTTCGTTCCCTTACAGGCTCTTCCTTGCTCTGGGCTCTTTCCTCTCCTCCTTGTTCACAAATCCAGCACTTATCGCCTCTACACAAACACACACACGCACACTCACACAGACACAGACACACACTCCAGTCTAGCTAGTGCTGACCCTTTACCACTGGCCTTCAGCCTTGTCCCTTCTGGGTGATGCTCATGGGAGAGACCCATCAATTTTCAGTTCCTGCAACTTTCAACACCTCCACCTGCTCTCCCAATCAAAGAGCACTTTTATTGCATCAGTGAGTGAATAATGAGTGATGAAGCCAAAGGGATATTACAAAGATGACTTCAAAATAAAAGCAGAAGCACCTCGCTTCCGAACTTGGGTATTCCAACATCCATTGGTCACGAGACACTTGTCAGGCATTAAACTAAGCACCTGTTCTCGGCTGACAACTACTTATGGCGCTTCTATTCCCCTTGACACTTGTATTTTAACGTAAAGTTCCCAAAGACTCAAAAATGTGAATCACCAGCTGTAGAAATGTTTCTTTCAAATGTGAAAAAAGGTCTTTGGGGCTGGAAAATGTGGGCTGCACCTTATTTGCACATCGCCTGGGCTCAGGTGTGCTTGCTGATGGGTGAAACACAGCGAATGGCCCCGTGGCTGGCTGTCACTGGGTCTGGAGTTGCCTCTTTTGATCCTCAGGGGTCAGACTACTAAAAGGATATCCAGCTTCAGCAAAGCTAGAACTGTTCTCATCAGTGAGACATCTGAAATTAAAAAAAAAAAACCCAGGCTGGTTCCTTTCGTACTCCTGTAGGTGACCTACATGTGAGAGGGAAGGAACGGTCCCAACCCCTGTTTGATGTCCTCGGGAGCACACCCCACGGGGCACGGCACACTGGAGGCCTTCAGTCCCTTGATGAATCACATATAGAGCAGAGAAGAAAGCGAGGCCTGCCGGCCCCGCTTTGCACTTCACAGAGAAGTGTAGCAGCGCGCAGGAGCACAGGCAGCTTCCTGGAGGCTCGAAGCAACCTGTTTACGAAAAGCAGGAGACCTTTTTAGCATCAGTGCTATAGCCAGAGGCCTTCCAGCGCACCAGTCAGAAACTGTGGCATGAAAGGTTGGAAGCTGGGGTTACCGTGTGTTCAGAGAGCACGGGAAGGATCTGAACAGAGTTCTCAACTAGTCGTTCTGTTTTACAGTCATACAGTACAAAATGCAGTGTCACCTGCTCTGGCTGGGAAGTGGGGCGGGTGGAGAATGAGGGGACAGTGGGAGCTGCCAGGTTCAAATCCCTATGCAGTCCCTGCCCAGGGGAGGATCCCAGAAGAGATGGTGCTCTCCACGCCTTACCTACTTCTTCTGTAAAATGGGGATAATAAATGTTGGATCCTTCCCCAACCCTGCCCTCCATCTTAATACGATCAAGTGGCCTGGCACGGTGGCTTACGTCTGTGTCCTGGCACTCTCGGAGACTGACATGGGAGGATCACTTGAGCTCAGGAGTTTGAGAACAGTCTGAGTAAGAGTGAGACCCCGCCTCTACTAAAAAAAAAAATAGAAAAATGAGTTGGGCATTGTGATGGGCACCTGTAGTCTCAGCTATTCAGGGACAAGAGGCAGCAGGATCACTTGAGCCCAGGAGTTTGAGGTTGCTGTGAGCTGGGCGTGATACAACTCTAGCCCGAGTGAAAGAGTGAGACTCTGTCTCACAAACACGGAGACAGATAGGTATACAGACAGTTAAATATATAGATGGATGATCAAATGAGTAAGCGGGGAAGAAAGGGGCTTTTGGTGCTGAGAAGTTCTTTCAACACCATCCTCACTCCCCGCCCCCTTTCTTGGCCTACTCTCATTCCTCCCCACAAAAAAAAAAAAAAAAAAAAAAAAAGAAATAGCAATTACAGCATACAAGACAGGAAGGTCGAAAAGAAACGACCCAGACACAGAGGCATCAGCATTAACTCAGTGATGACTCTGATATCCAGAGCGTGCTAACCTACTCTGTGTCAAGCACCGCGCTAAGTGCTTTCCTGAGTATCTTCTATTGCTTGCTCACTCCCATCCAAAAAATCTTAGTAAGCAGACACTGGCATTGACCTCAGTCTACAGAAATGAAAACGCAGCTCAGAAAGAGGATGTAACTTTGCAAGCGTGAGGGAACTGGAGTCCAAAGCGGGCATTTCTGATTCTTGATCCCGCACTTTTATCTATTAAGCAACTACTTGCAAGTTAGTTCTCCAGTATCTGGATTTCATGGACCAGTAGGATTTAAACAAAAACCAAAAAAAAAAAAAAAAGGCTGAGAGGTCTAAAAATCAGGTTGTCAATTCTATTTGATTTTTCCAAGTAAGGATACAAGAAACTACCGCCTCCAATCACTGTCATGTCATGAGAGACAGAATATTTCAAAACCAGAAGTGCATGTAAGATAAAACTACAGATAAAAAGAGAGCGAACACTTCTACATTGCTGGTGGGAATGCAAACTAATACGTTCCTTTTGGAAAGACGTTTGGAGAATACTTAGAGAGCTAAAAAGAGAACTGCCATTCAATCCTATAATTCCTTTACTTGGTATATACCCAGAAGACCAAAAATCACATTACAACAAAGATATCTGTACCAGATTGTTTATTGCAGCCCAATTCATAATTGCTATGTCATGGAAGAAGCCCAAGTGCCCATCGATCCAGAAATGGATTAATAAATTGCAGTACATGTGTACCATGGAATACTATGCAGCCTTAAAGAAAGATGGAGACTTTACCTCTTTCATGTTTACATGGATGGAGCTGGAACATATTCTTCTTAGCAAAGTGTCTCAAGAATGGAAGAAAAAGTATCCAATATAGCCCTACTATGAAGCTAATTTATAGCTTTCATATGAAGG